>JAQGAT010001017.1:0-18943 GCA_034687845.1 Pantelozetes paolii
CTGTTCCTTATGTTTGACAATATCTATGTTTTAGCCAAAGGGGGTGTTTGTGTCTACTCTGGGATACCTTTGAATCTTAAACAACATCTCATTGACTGTGATATTGAGTGCAATGAAAATCAAGTGCCGATTGAAGTGTTACTCAAAGTCTCGTCTAAAGAGTCGGAAGAGAAGACAAATAATAATAGTTTTGTTGAAAAATTGAAAAATAAATGTGAAATAGATTTACAACTAAATGAACCAAAAATTCAATATTCAATGGATATTAAACATTTGTCGTCCAAAAGGTTTAGTGCTATTGACTTCTGGGTACTTTTGCAGCGGACAATTATCTACACATATATGTGTGAATGGAAATCAATTATTGGTGTTTTCATTTCCTTTCAGACATTGGGTTTGATTTACAAAACACATCAAAAACAAGATGTGATAAAACCTGACGGATGTTTGGAAATTGAGTTGAGAAGCGGTTGTGAACAGACCATTGAAAAAATGAATGACCTGTATCTAATTCAATCAAATGTTAAAGGCCATATTTTTGTTATCCTAGCTTTCGCCTTTTTTTATTCTGTCATTGTATCACTTATATTCTGTAATTGTATTAAAGTATTCAAAAGTGAACACAAAAATGGTATGAATTTATTGATTCATAAAATTATCATTAATTTAATACTTTGTTTATTTGAAGGCTGGTATAGCACCGGTGCATACTTCTGGGCTAAAATAATAGTTGACTTTTTACCAATATTGATAACAATTTTGCCCAGCGCTTTCATTGCAAACCAATACGACAACTGGAATTTTTATCTTGGTTATGTTGTGATATTCTTGTTGTCGGTTTTATGTATACAAAGCACTTCCCAAATAAGCTCGCTGATATTTGTGAACAATACAAAACTTGCAATAATTTCATCAATATCCATTACAACATTTTTTGCTGCTTTTGGCAATATATTTGTGCGAATAAATGAATTTCATTATTCTTTACAACTTATCGGAAGTGTCTCTCACTTTAGATATACTTTTGAATCCTTAATGATAATGATATATGGCTTCGACCGGTGCTCTCAAAATGAGATATCACTGGTCATGTATGGGTTTGGTATTGAAAGCCATATGTTTTGGGAAAAGTTAATTAAATTAATACTCATTTGTATTGTTTTGAAATTATTAACACTTTTTGTTATTATAATTAATGTTAACTACGGTTTGGACTCAATACAAATTCAAACAATTATTGCAAACAATGAAAATTCAAATAATCATAAATATAAGTCAAATATCTATGGATTTTAAAACAAATCTATTTACAAATATAATCTTGATAAATTTCATTTAGTTATATTGATATTTGGCAGCAAGTAAATGTCTGAAGAAAACTGTTGTAAAAGTTTAACTGTTGTAAAGATTTAATGAATAAACTGTAAAATACTTTCAGTCATTAAAATCACAAATTTGTTGAAAGGATTGCTTTAATGTCAACTATTATTGGACTCTAAAGCCATTTGAATGGGAATTATATGAAAACCTCTATAAATTCAAAATCAATTTCAAATTGGATTCAAATTATAAAATGTTTGCATTTGATAAACAATATTTAATTTTACTTAAGCTACCTGTGCTATTGAGGAGGACTTATGGGTTTGTGGTTTGGGATAAATGCAAATGATTTTGTTTTTTCATTAATTCACTCAAAAATATTCATAAAAGTTTGGATAAAACTAAAACCTTTTTGTCGATTAATGTCTCACTAATTGAAAGAAATTTAAAATATTTGGAAAATTTGTAGAATTTATTAATTATTTGTAATTTTATTAAAATATTTTAATTATGTATTGTTTTATTAAATAAGTTTCAAAAGTATTGTGTTTTTGTGTTAATAAACAGTTATTTTATAATAAATTCATTTAAAAAGAGTTTTGTTTTTGTCATTTCATTACTATTTTTCTGAACAGAAATTAACAATTTTTGTATAAAATCAAAGTTAAATTTCAATTTAAAATTCTGGTAAATATAATCTTAAACACAAATTTGCATATTTAATACCTGTGCTCTGCCGGCAGTCTAGGGGTTGGCCACTAACCCAATTCAATACCAATCCTAAGCCTACATAACTAAGAAGTAAAACAACTTTTTTATTGAATAGCATTTCTCTTAATGTATTTGTGGATCAGTTGTGCTCTCACTCTATGAAAGTCAACCATTCGTTCACAAGATTTCAATTCAATTGTGAATCAGTTTTGAAGTTTATGTTTAAAGACATTCAAAAAACTTTTATAAATCTCTTTTATTAACCGTTTTTTTGGTCACTCTTTACTAATGGATTGAATTTATAGACTGTTTTAAACCAAGAGTTGTTTGTAATTCAAAGTATTTTTCCTTAAACTTGAAATTTTATTTTTCATCCAACCCTTGAAATCAATGTCTAATTTGTGGCAAAAATAAAATCAATTTTTTATTTTCTATTATTATTTAGTTTTTATGATTTCTATTAGTTTTTGTTCATAAAAACTATCATTGAATGTAAATATTTGTCAAATAACTCAACAGTTTTGGTCTAAATTCAGCTAAATTTTGTGTCAATTGGTATTCATTTCAACAATAATTATGATAAGCCGTCGAAGAATAATATCTCGATCTCAAGAAGTGTTGAGTGAATCCAATAGTTTGTCTCACTATGAATGTGATGAAAACTTTTGGACATCGAAAGAGAAATTGTTTCAGGTTAGTTTATTGTTTATTACAATTGGAACTATAAATAATCAAGCTTATAATTCAAAATAATTCCTGACCATGGTTATTTATATTTTTATTTCAAGTTTCATTTAAATTGTGATAAATATTTATAAATTGATTGAATATGTGTTTCATTTGTCAAAATATCTTAATTTTTGATGAATTGAAGTTTAAATTAGTTTTAGTTTTCATTTATTTTAATATTTAATGAGATTTTGTATTGAAGTTAAAAATAACTTCATTTGAAGATCAAAAAGTCATTTATAATTGTATATCAAAAGCAAATTAATGCTATTTTCACATCAATTATTGTTGGTTCACACAAAACCATCCTAGGATAGATTTTTTTTCTAAAAGACAATACTGTGTTTTGAATTGAAGTTTCTTTAATAATAGTATCAATTCATTCGTGAAATTATATATATTTTAATTATAACTTCAATTGCCTTCAAATACGGGACACAAATATGAGAAACAATTTTCAGTTGATTTTGTGATTTAATTATTAAAAATAACACAAAATTACAGCTAATTTTAAACCCAAACTCCGGGCCATTTGCTTCAATAACTTGACTTTGAAAACAATATTTCATTTATTTTTCATAATTTTCATAATATTTGTCAAAAAATATATAAATATTTTATAAAAACTATTGATTTGAAACAAAATGTCATAATTTTTGTCACATATTATGTGTGAATCAGATCACAACTGAAAGCAATTAAATATTTTAATGAAAACAATAAGTGTATTAAAATTATTATAACCTAAGATAGAGTGGCCAAGGAGTGACTCAGGTATGTCAACGATAACGGCTTTTATTAAATTTGTTTTACAAAGTCATAAACAAATTTCACAAGTGATGACAATCTTAACTGTTGAGGATCGTTCATCTGTACACTAAATTAAGGGGTATTTATTATTAACCTACCCTTAGATTATTTCAAGTGTTAAACAAAAAATTACTTTAATCTCATATTTTGTTTGAATTCACTTTAAAACACATTTTCACTAATTATTGTTTCAAAACTTAGATCTCATTTTAACTAACGTTTAACTATTATTCAAAACACAATTAAATATGAATTAAAGAAAAAATCAATTGAATCATCAAAATGACTAAAAATGGATAAGTTTTGTGTAAAAGTTTAAAAAATAAGATAATAATAGCCTGTAATCAATGAAATGACAATTTACTGATTGATTGAGTTTTGAAGTGTCTGTTAAACTGTAGACAACTTTTTGCAATCAAGTGATTGCTAAACAACAACAAAAAAAACTTTCATTCAATGACTTAATAATATTTCTTTTCACATCTCGAGTCAAATAACTGTTAACTTGAAAGGCAGACAAAACATCAGTTATTTCTTGTGTTGTGAAACAATAAAAGCCTTTATTTTTATTTCAAATTCAAATAATAAGACATAAATATAAAGCTAATGATTAGTATGAATGAGAGGAATAAGACCAACAATTGGGTGAACAGTAGGTCTGCACTGGATTTATAGCTAATTATAATAAAGGAATCAATACTTCAATACTTCTGTACAAAAACTAAACGCTCAGACAATTCAAGCGATGAAATGTCAATCAATTTCTTTTTGAACGCTATTTCTTATATTCATTTGAATTATTGCCTAAAAATGATTTCAAATCTATTTCTTGATATTAAATATACATATTTTCAATGTATTAATGAAAGCACTGGTAGTTAATTGCAAACCTTTTGATAATTAATGTTTACTTTCAGTTCCTTTTCATTGAATGAATGATTGATTGCTTGAGAATTGATTTATTGATTGTTTTTTTTTGATGACAATTAGGACCACATTCAGGAAATACTGAATAAATGGGAACAAATAGATGACGAGATTTGGGCCAAAATAATATGTATGGAAAAGAGCCGACGAGTCGCCAAAGCCTATGCCAGAGCACAGGTACTGTCCATCAATGGCTCTGACCTCGGCTTCGATGGCTATCGGATTGGTTTGAATGGCTTTCAGAACCCACAGAGAGATAGCTTCACACAAGACGTCAAGAAATACATTGGATCTGTAATTAAGTTTTGTTTTATATCACTTTTATCTCGTAAATAGTTGTGAAAAGAATGATCCTGTTATGTTATGTTATGATTTCACGGTAGGGAATACTTCAGATATACAGTTGAGATAAAGTTATTGATATTTTTGACATATTTGAAGCGTTTTAATGTGTTTTGCGGTTAATTTTTTTCACAACTTTTTGAAATCACTTTTCAGTTGAAATAGTTTTGTGACAAAAAAAATAAGAAAACGTTTAAAAAGTTTATTGTTTTTGACACAAATAAATACTTTAACATAAATTCAACTTAAAACTGTTAAAGATCCCTGGGCAATAGTTAATTGCTATTGTCTAACATCCTATCAGTTTGCTTTGGTTATTGTAGCAAAGAATAGTAACCTTGGTAGAATTGATTCCTTATTTTATGAGCGCATAAAGTAGTCTAAAGTTCAATGAATTTCTTAAATATTTTTATGATTTTTATGTTTCAAAACTCAAATCAATGCCAACTTTTAGTCCAAAACTAATTGTTATTTTCAAGTGATTGACAATAAATCTTAAATTAGAGTTCAATTAATTGCTATTTATTTCACATTTTTGAAACCATTTCATCGATAAATCATTTTTTGAAAACATAAAGCAATAAAATTTAAAACTAAACATTAATTATGAAATTATTTTTAGTGTTCAATGTTTTAGAGAAATAAATATTTAAAATTAATTTTCAATTTATTTATTTGAACTAAAGGGGGCTAAACTGAAAATCGACGACTCGGGTAATATACTGATCAAAAGGGTGGGCAAGAGTGAAATATATGTGGGTTCCCATCACACAGACCTCTCAGAACTAACCCTTCCCGACAACAAAACCGATTGTCTGACAATGAGTTGCATTGAATTTGAAAAATCAATAAAACTGTTTGATATGAAAAAATTTCAAACACAAGTGCATAAAGAGATGCGAAACTCCTATCCGGACAGACGTAAACTGGAGGTCCAGTGCATCACTTGTATAGCGTTTGTTAGAGACGCTCACAATATTCTGGATCATCCCATTTGGGTTATGATTATAAACATCGTTGCCTTAGATCTACTGAAATCAAAGTTTCCGATACCAGTGCCGACACCAAAGATAATGACCATTTATGAGCACTCAATGGATCAAAGAATGCTTCAAAAACCTATATATAAATATTGTGACAGATATGGCACTCAAATGGTTTGCAACAGCAGTAAAGACTCCATCAGTTCAACACTACAATCCAGTTCATCCTCTTCTTCATCATCACTAATGTCCAGCAGAAGAGAAGCGACAAAAGTATTGCTCGAAAATGAAAACTTTGCGCCAAATTCTCACCGAAATCGAGGCTTTGGTTAGTAATGAAACACAGATTACCCCTTAATCTCAAAAATCTAATTAACATATCGTTAGTAATGAAATGAAATTCATTGAAAACTTAATCTTAATAATCAATTCACACACAGAGAAACACAATAACCAAACCCTCAATCACTGAATAATTTATTCATAATTGAAGACAATATTTGTAATGATTTGAAACCAAAACTATGAGTGAATTTCTAATCGATTATAATTACCTATAATTACATTAAGATTTAAATTCAATACAACTATTAATTTAAACATTAATTACACTTCAGTCACAAAATAATAACATAAATATTGAAATCTGTTATTAAATGAGAGATAATTTCACTTTAATTCATAACATTTGCCTAATTTTTCGTGAATTGCTTTTAACACACATTCAGTGCCATAAACTCCAGTCCCTATTGCGCGACAAAACCTCAATACTTATATTGAAGTTAAATATGAATTGTTTTATAGTATGTGTGTATATAAACAGTTTGTGCCAAACGTGCTAACCTTCCTCTCAAACAGTATTTTGTAATCACTTTTATATTATTTCGATATATTTTGTTAACCCATCTCTCAATCACTTCTTTAACACATAAAGTCTATCAACGGTTCGCACGTTTGGTATAAAAATGAAATAAATATATAAAACAATAACTAATTGTCTTTGAATTGAAAATCGCTATTAAATAATGAAATGAAATAATGATTTTCGGCTAATATTGAGGTCAAAGCTCTATAAAACTAAGATCTCATAACTCACTCAACGCTATAATTAATATTTCAAAACCAATAGACATTCAAAAAAGACATTCACTTCCCATACAAAAGACACAAAACATTGGGAAAACTGATTCAAAACCTCCCTTTCCTCTACTCTCTTCACAATTACATCATTTTCACATTTATTTGTTTTTCAATTCACTTATAAAACACAAAACACTTCACACGAAAGACATTTCTCTATTCATTAATGTTTATTAAATTTGATAATCAATTAAATCTTTATTACTATTATATAATCCATAAGAGTATCGCAAGTAGTGTTGTCTTTCCTATAATCCTAACCTATTTTCCACTGCAAACAAAAAATTAAAATAAAATGATATGAAAACCCAAAACAATAGTAATTGTGATTGAAGTCAACGGAAGTCTATTCACAAGACGTTTAACATTGAAATACAAATTCAATTAATTTATAATTAAATCAAAACAACAAAAACCACACAAACATTAAACACAATATGAATTCACATGAAAGCCATTCAATCCTTTAATTAATTTCTATTACTTTAACAGACGATCTCTACTACTGTGGACTTCAAGCACGGGTACCAAACTATGGCAGATATCGTTCATCACTAGCCCTCTGTGCAAACAATTCAAACCTTGATTTAAAAAAATACTTTAACTCTTCAATACAACTGTCATCCCTTCCCAATGAGATGTCTTCATCAGCAGAGGAGACACTCGAGTCACTGGACATGTTTGGAGGCCGACAGTCATACCGGAAGAAGCACTCAAACCATTACCAAAACTCAGCCGACAATTATATAACACAACAACAAAATCAGCGCTCATTTGTGGGCCAATGGAAAGACTTTTAATAACAAAATCTCTGTTTTAAAAAATATAATTAATTGTTTGACTTTAAAACAACAAATGATTAATTGAAAGCTAAAAAAAAATGTATTTTTAGTTCAATAGTTATCAAGAGTTGAATGAAATTAAAACAAATTTAAAGTACTTTTCCTTATATTTAACATATATTTACTTAAAATATTCAAAATTATTGGTTATTTTACGTCAAATAAAGTGGTATTGAATTAAATGATTGTTTAGTTATGAAATACTTTTCTGAATTTTATTTCAATTAATTTCTGGTATTTTGAAACAACAGTTAAAATTAAACATTTTATAGCATTATCAGCAAAGAGTGCACTCAATTATTATCCAGCAATTAATTTGAATATAATTTAAGTCCCTTTCCCTAAAAATCTATATTAAGTGCAAAACATAGTAATAATTCAATTAAAATCAGATAAAATTTGAATAAAACATAAAAATCTCATTCAATATAACAAATGATTTGAAATAAAGATCAAATGAATTGTTTTTTTTCTGATTCATAATTGAAAAACAAAAACTGATTTAAGATTTATTAAATCTTTCATAAAAAGAGTAATGAAAATAGTTTTTTAGTTTTAATAACATATTTAAAATTAATAAATAATTTATGAATTCTTGTGTCTGAGGTGTGACCCCAAACCCATACCATTGATGATAATCCTCTGGCGATATAAAGTATAAAAAACCATATAATAAATATATTAATACAAGTAATAAGAAGTGATCTGTCATTGAATCCATTGATTCAATGATTAATTATAAAAAATATTTTTGTAAAATATGGGATTTTTATCTAAAACTGAATTCAATCTCTTAATTGTTAAACAATTTCTATGACAACAATAATTTGTATGTAATTATAAGATTTGAAAATAAATTGTTGGATATTTCGGTCAAATGAGTGGGTTTTCAATAATATATACCAAAACTGGACCTCAATTTGATGTTTATCTCAATGTCTGCAACAAAATAATTGTATTGTTTTCCAATGTAAAGAAAGAAAAGTATTTTCTGATTGAAAATGATTTTATTTTTAATTTAAAATTCAAATCACTTTTCATATCAGGGGTTGAGTTGCAAAATCTCCCCTTATTTCAGTTAAGGATATTATTAAAATTGAGATAATTGCTTATAAATAAACACAATTTTAAAGGGGGTTTCCTCTAGATATTGGTATTGTAACCCAACTGTCCATCAAATAATTAATTTAATAATCCATTATTATTAGTGCAATTGGTTTACCCTGATATTTATAATCCATTATTATTAGTGCAATTGGTTTACCCTGATATTTATAATCATTTGCAATAAATCATAAAAAATAAAACACTGAATCAGATTTTGGATTATAATTGAAGTCGTGTTATGAAAACCAAAAAATCAAATGAAATGTTTGGCCACAACTCCTAATCGGGTCCTAATTCACGCCATTCCTCAAAGAGATCATAGTATTTCAAAGTTCACGACTTTAATGCATTTGTTGGACATATCTCTCAACTTTTGATTTGTATTTAGTTTTAATGATCACATGAACAAAATATTCAGTAATAATTCATTTGATTATTCAATGAAAACCTTATTTTAGGAAAAGATTATGATATTTGGTAACAATTTTTCATTAATGAGAGGAAAGATAGCCTCAATAAGAGCCCCATTACTATAGAAACGATGTATATCTTATAGTTTGAGGCAAAAAGTCGTGATTTAATAAATTAATACCTTTTGTTGTGCTTCTGATTAATCGCATAAATAATATTTAAATTTATGTATATTTTTGTTATTAATTACTAATAATTAAAATCAAAATTAATGTGAAATGAATTGATTATAAAATTGCTTTAAATATATTCAAAATTATCGATAAAATTGATAAAATGTTTTAAAATTAATTAATTTTCTCTCAAAATATATTCAAAACTACAGTATATTCAGAGAAATGAAATATTATTTTGATATAAATAATGAAAACGACTAAACAATAAAACACAACATTCCCTTAAATGTATGAAATCTAAACTGTTTTCAATTAATTTTATCAAAGGTTTGAAATTTTTTTATTTCAAATATTTTGCTGATATTTTTAAGTTTTTGAATGTCAGGGTTATATTTCATTACTCAAAGCAAATATTATATCATTAAACCCTCAGACATTAAGTGTTATATTAATATAATGTTTAAAAATAAATACATTAAACTTATTATTTGTTTTTAAATGCTATGACAAACAATAAAACTTTGCTTTTTATCAATCATTTGAAGGTTAACTACAATAGCTGTGCTCACAATTATAGAAATATTGCAAATGCATTTAAATGTCAATTAAGGGGTTAATTGTGTTAAAAATTTGATAGCAATCTCTTATGTGTTATTTATATTCAATTATTTGAGGAATGTTTGCTAATTATCAATCATTTTATTAGGGATTCCCTGAAGTCCTAAGAAATAAACTAATTGTTAGATATAGTCGTGATTTGAAATTAAGGTCTAAATTATATCATATTTTGCCAAAAGGGGAACAAAATAAAAGATATTTAAACTTATAAATGTATATATTAATAATCTTATGATTTAAAAATCAAAAATTAAAAATCTACACTGGATAAATTTAATTAACATCGATTTAAAATATTCTTTTGCTTAATCTTAAGTATAGTTTTACATTGATAACTTAATATATAATTTGGTCTCTCTCATTATACTTGCATAACATTTTGATATGGATTTTTTTTTGAGTTTATCATTTGGTTTCAACTAAATAAAAATGACCTGTGCATGCTAAGTTTGGAAGTCAATGTATTTATAGCTTTTTATTAATAATTTACAATTAATTGATGTTTACTTTCGTATAAAAGACAATAAATAAATAGTAATTAAAATAAAAACATTTTGTGTCTCTGTTTAAAACATTTCTCATTTCGTGCTTTAATTGACATTATTTTCATTCATTTTATTTAACAATTATTGTTTGAATAAATGATATATAAATAGGTTTTCAACAAATTTATACAATTAATCAAATAATTTATATTTGTTTTCATTGCAATCTTCACTTTAGATCTCAACTCTATTTTAGTTTTAGTTAATATTGTTTTAAAACAATGTAAACATTTATTTTGGAGATTAGGGTCAAAATCTATAACACAACTCATTTCATGACTTCACCCTTGAATTTATGTGTTTGTAATAAACGATGAAAATTGTATTTTCATTAATCTTTTGTAAAATTTCAATATATTTTTAAATATTCTTTAAAACAATTTTAATAAAAGTATTAATCAATTTATTCAACAGTTATAGTGATATATAATAACTAAATATATTTAAATTTTTGTTGCCCTTCAAAACGTGCAAAATGAGTGAATATATGACAAAAATATTACAATTCATGTGATCTTGATAAAAATATTTTCAAGTACTGTATAAGACGATTTGCGAAATGACTGCCAAAAGTCCTAAAATTATATCAACTTCTCTGACATTTACAGTATTTATAGCAAAATACAGATTAATAAGTCTTGAATTAAAATAAAGCTTTCAATGCTATCAAATCCCAAACCTCTGGGACTTTCCCTACTTATGTCTCATTCATGTAATTCCTTCGACAATACATTGGATTAAAAATAGTATCAAACCGTATGTCAAGTGAACTAAATATATAAATAAAAGTCTAATATCTTTGCGTCAAATGTTGGCAAACACTCAACAGAAGTGCAGATATTCTTAACTTTTATTAACTTCTTATAAGACACTCAATGAGTGAGTAGTTGTTGGAAATCAATCACATTTTGTTGAACAAAATTCAGTGTAAATTTAGTCTTTGGTTTCAAATCATTTACTTCTTTGACCGCAAGTGGTTTGCAATGAAGATAACTAAAGGAGATTTGATTATTAACTCAAAACCATTTGTGTTTGCATTGTTTCAATCAGAAAGAGAGTTACGATGCGACCAATGCTTTAAATTACTGTAAGTTTTGAAAATATATTTTAAAAACAAATTCATAAACGCTTTAAAAATAAAATATAAAGGTTTTTGACCTTTTTTCATCAAATCAATAATTATCACTTTTTAAATACCCTTGATACAGTATATTAATAATTGATACTAGCTAATTTTAAAGTCTAAGAAAAAGGAGAATTTATTTTGAAATGATTTATATTTTGCAAAAAACTATTTCTATAATAAATATTTCAAATAATTTATGAAAACATTTACAGAAAAACAAAAGTTATTTGTTATAAGTGTTTGAGAGTTATGTTCTGCAGTCGTAAATGTCAGGTAAATCTGTAAATCACTTACAAATCAATCGACAGTTTCTCTAACTTTTGATTATTTTTAAAACAAATGTTTATTAGTCTGAGTCGACAGCGCAGAGCAATCATTCACATGAGTGCCCAATTCTCGCTACCCGTCCTCTGTCTTGTATGACCCGATTGATTGCCAGAGTTATTAAAAAACTGGAGAATAATATCGAAAGTGAAGATATTTTTGGACACAAGAGAGACTGGGATTGTCTTATGGATCGTAAGAATCATTGAATTTGTGTTTCATTTTTATCACTCAATGATTGTTTGTATAGATTATGAAAACATAGTGAAAGACCCGTCAGTTATGCATGAATTTGAGCCAATATTTGATGATTTAGTCCTAATATTTGGCGATTCGTTGCCTGAGTTGAAGACAGTTATCAGTATTTACGGCAAACTTCTCATCAATTCATTTGCAATTCAAGACGAACTCATGCGACAGACCGGACGGGCATTATATCTCGGGTCAGTTAAACACAATTTACTATTAAAGACACTTATATTTTGATGACATATCAACAGTCCATCCATTTTTGACCACTCGTGCAGACCATCCGCTTCTTACCTATTCATCGGAACAACACTATATATAAAAGCCATTAAATCTGTTTCAATACAAGACATAACAGATATAAGGATTTCATATATCGATGAGTTTGAGACAACATATGAAAGACAACGAGTGCTCTACACGTCCTACTATTTCCAGTGCGATTGTGAGCGTTGTGTAAATGTATTGAAAATTATTTTTAGTTTTGTTGGAAAGACATCATAAGATCTGATTGATTATTCATTTTATTCAATTAGGGTTTGGATGAAAAACCTGTAGTTAATGTAAATGAAGACAAAAATCAGAGACAAGTCTGCGAAAGGATTGAACAGTTGACTCATGAAAACCACTATTTAATCAAATATATTGAAAGCACTGATAGATTGTCACAAAAACGTTTGAATGAGAGCTCTTCACAAAATGATAACAATTTGATCACTGAATTGGTTTCACAGTTAAGACAAGATGTGATGCCTTTGTCTACTGTTCTTGAAGTAAAAATCGCAGAGTTTGTGGCAATAATAGACAGAAATACAGATCTTCTGCTTAAAGTAATCAACATTTTTAGGTCTTATTACGGGGAATGTCATCACAGACTGGCGCTTAAGTTATATCTTTTAGCCATTATTGCGGACAAACAGCCGGTCCTCAAAAGACAACTGTTGACGGAAGCAAAATCTATTGCAAACCAAATAACACCAGATTTTGGTCAATACTCTATGAATAGTAATCACACGAGAAGTCGAGACATTAATCGCTATTCAAAGGAAAGAATTATTTCTGATTCACTCATAGACTCAACGCTTTTATATCGCATTCAATCACAACTTATTCATCAAAATTATTACAACACTTATAAAATAACACCAATTTTCAACACAAATACTAATATTTATTCATACAATAAGCGATCTAGATCAAGTAATACAGATTATAGAAGGATTGGTATTAGAACACACTTTCTTTAAATTTAATGTAATTATTGATTGTTTCAAACAATTTGTTTCAAATATATTGTAATCAAAATTCATTAAAATATAACTCAATTCTTACGGATGGGCTGTTTGGACGGGTGTCGGGGATTGACATTGATACGCCTGTGCTCATTAGGAGGAAGTCTATGAGGATACTGGTCATTGTTTGAAGGATACACTGGTTTGTTATAGTTTTGTTGATAATCATTGCATTTTCTTTGTTGCAAATCGATGTACAATTGGCTCAAACGCGAGATATCGTCTGAAAGTTTATTCCTCTGTTCCTCCAAGTGCTTGAAACTCATGAGTTGACAGTTAGACATCTCATTGTCGTCCAAAAGTCTTATACTTTTCAATATTTCTAATTCATTGAACGAAAAGTTTGTGTTTTCAATGAGTCGTTTGTAACGCTTTAAGACATCAGATCCATAGGGTTTGACATTTCTCATTGCAATCACCGTTTGATTGGCACTCATTCGCATTGAATAGATAGTGCTTTCCATTGTATGTGTATTATTGCTTAAATAGAGTTTATAATTGAAGATATCATTTGTATTTTTGCGGACAAACTCTTTCCAACTGTTTATTGTTTTATTTAAACCAAAATGTAATGAGAATTCAAACACATCTTTAAAATTATTTAAATTCAATGTTTGACTCAAATTGTGATCAATTAATAGCATAAGTCGTTTCACTCTATATTTTTTGGCCAAAGTATAGACACTTTTAACTAATTTAATATCAGTTTTGCTATTAATTATAAACTCTTCCGTGTAAAAGAATTTAATAAATAGCATAAATGAATAGTAATCTTGGTAATCTACTTCATATAGACTATAGCTATCCCGAATCAATTTTTTAAAGACTGTACTTTTTGCGGACAAAATAAGTGCGTGAGCTTTGATAGTATGTCCACTAATAGTGAGATCAAAATCACTTAACAATTTATTATTGAAAAGGTGTCTCAATTCAGGAAACAAATTCACTGAACAATTATTGATATCAACTTCATTGCCTAAACAATAAATTAATCAACAATTATTTAATCTAGCTCATAACTCACCAATGTCAATATCTATGTCGTTATCAATATCTTCTGAAGAAATCACATTTGTTTGAGTAGATGTCCGTTCAGTTGATTTCATTGCCAAACCAATGGTACTCTTCATTGTTGTCCATTCCGGTAGTGTACTCGCTGTCCATGATATGGATTCTGATTTTGTATCCTGGGTTAATCCAGATGTTGTAATTGGCAATATGGTTGTGCCAACGGTGCTAACGGTACTAGTTGTATTTGTTTCAAAATAACCGAAACTCCAATCAAGTCTGAAAGTACATTTAACACCTGATAATAGCCTTGAATTAAATTGGGATAAATACCTGGTCTTTCTTGTTAACGTTTTATGTCCTGTTCTATACCTTGTAAAGTTTCCACTTTGATAGGAACTAAGAGAATTGATCAAGATAAAAAATATAATTATATTATTCATTTGTAGAATATTAATAATAATCTAATATAAACTTGGTCTAATAACTTCACTTGATTTGAATCAAAATAAATTAAATCATGTTTTTATCTTCTTTTAAATAATTTAATTCAAAATCAAAACATTAATAAATATTTAAATAATTTCCAAAACTTTATTCCGATTTGAATTGAATTTCATTTAAAAATGCGACAAAAAAATTATGAAATAAAATAATTTTATCAAACATTAGACAACATTTCAAATACAGACTAATGTTTTTCCTGTTATGCAAAACTGAATCAAAAATGTTTTGTAATGCACTTCAAATTAACTGAAAAATAATATTCTTTAAATAAAATAAGAAAACATTTATAAAAATGTATAAAACAATCAAAACACTGTCTCTTATAATGACTTTTCCCTCAATTACTGGGATTTATTATTTCTCATTCAAATCAAGTAATAACTGAATTGATTTTGGTTTTGAAAATAAATTGTATTTTAATTCAAATTAATTACAAAACAAATGACAAATAAATTAACAATTTCTCAGAATTAGACACAAAAATAAGTTAAACGTTGAGTCCAGTAATAACAAGAAGTTCACTGAACATTGGATCCCAAAATGATGTATAATGTCTGGCATTATATAAATTTGTATTTTATTTATACCTGATCACTAGGTTTGTCACAAATTCACAGCTAAAGTGTAGTTTAATTCAATCATTAGATAAACAAATTCTAAATTCTAAATAAACTTCAAAATATTTGACCCCAAAGGAGGGTTTCAACCCCTACTTCATCAGGACTTCCTACCCTTAATTTGGTTCCCACACCCGAATATCTAGTGAAAGTCGACACCCCCTCAAAGTTATCATTGAATGAGAAGTAATCATTGAATAACTTAATGTCAATAACAGTAATCTTTTAATAATTCTCTGATTATACAAAATCTTCACTCATTTCTTACATATACTGTCGTCACTCACTTCACACATAACATGACATAACATAACATCTGACGACTGATAGTTTTGGTGATTAGTGTTGCCAACACTTTTGACATTACATTTAATATAGAGTTATCTGGGTATTGGGTATTTCACTAGTGTTCAGGTTAAAGTCCTCCAAATCACACCACAGTAGGTCATAAATCGCAAACCGTTGGCATAGTCTCAGTTTAATCCGGGTACTGCTATTATCAATATATATTATACATGTATATTGTATATTCTTACTACTTTATATTTTTATAGCTAAGTTTCACCTAGATTCTAGTACTAGTCCACAAATTTCAAACACAATCAAGAACATGATAATATTTTCAAGAAGCAAATATTTATTCTAGCTTGATTTTCAATTATGATATATTAAAAGTCTAGTTCTATTGATTTGAAAATATGATCAAGCATAATGTTATGCGCTTTAATAACTGATATACTGCTACAGCTATTAATGTTTATTCATTTTATTATTTATTACTAGACTTACGACTATTTAATCAGTTTTTGAAAACATAACGTCTAAGACATCAATGAGTTTGTGATAACTGTAACTGCATTTCGCAAAAATGGAAAAACACTCAAAACATTACAATTGATTGCAATTATTATCGCTTAACAGGCGATCACTTCATTTATATTTTTAAAAAGGACTCATTCATAAAGTAAATACACGATCGATGATCAGAATTTTGATACTTTATTCATCTGACTGTGAATATCAACAAAATTCATTCTAATTTACAATATTTAATAAACCTGGTCAATTTTAATAAAGAGAATTACAATTTTTATAAATATTTATTTCAATCAATTATTAATATTTTTAAATGATCCAAGCAATGTCACTAATGTAATACTCTCTTATTAATGAAAATACTTACATGAACATTTAAAATCTCTAATTAATAGACAATATTTTTTTTCACTACCCCTTACCTGGGGTTACGTACTTTTTGAAATGCAGTTCAAAAAAGTGCAGTTTTAAAAATTGCTGAGTACAGAGGTATTGGTTGACCTAAAGACTAACCTTGGCAACTTCAACTCTTTCGATAACTATTATCTAAAATTTGAATTTTGTATAAATTTGAAACAGAATTCAAAAGTTCTTTCATTATATTCTGTGCTTTCATTAGTTCTTAACAATAATCAAGAAAATTGTAAAAATGGTAGAAAAGGCTGAAAAACTTCAATATTTAGATAAATTAATTCAACCCAGGGATCCGACGGAGACGAAGGAATGGTATCAGAATTGGGCCAAAGACTACGATAAGGTATAGAAACTATATTTTAACAATAATTAACAAATTTTAACAATAATTTCAACACCAAAAGGACGTAGTAATCATGGAATACAACGGAGCACAGGTGGCTGTCAATGGCTTCCTAAAACTCAATGTACCGAAAGGTTCCCGCATTTTAGACATCGGTTCGGGCACTGGAAATGTGGGACGTCTTCTCAAACTGAATGGCTATACAAATATGGATGCTTTGGACGCAACCGAAGAGATGCTTGAAATCGCGAAAATGAAAAAATGTTACAAAACTTTCATAAATACTTTCGTCAGTAAAGACATTACACTTCCGATTGAAGACCAGAGCTATGACGCTATAATAATGGCCGGTTGTCTTAGTCCGGGTCATATACAGTGGGATTCATTTCCACAGATTATTAGAACAGTTAAATCAGGTTTGTTTGCAATTTTCAAGAAAAACCATATTTTTAGACAAATTTTTGTTTCAAATTTGAATTACATTTGATGTTTAGGTGGTATTATATTTTGGGTGGTGTCCTATCGCAAGGCGTCGGAGGACACGGATGAAATTGTTGAATCTCTTTGCGCTGAAAACAAGTGGAAATATATTAAGGGTTATCCGAAAGTAGTTGAAAACTATTCCCGGGGTAACAATGGATACGTCTATGCAATGAGAGTATTATAAAATTGTTTTTCAATTACAATCAATGTTAACATTGAATCAAATATTGTATTAAAATATTAAATAATTATTAAAAATTGTTAATAAAATAAATTTTGAAAATAATATTCAAATTGTTTGTCATTTCAATGAATATAATATACTTCACAATAAATAAATCATTTTATGATTTAATAAAAATAAAATATCAGTTTTCTTGTCAAAGTTGAGGCACACTTTGCACTGGTATTAAATAACTGTCTGATAACTGAGGTATTTTTACCAATACTAGTCTGATATAGTCTTTTATCGTTTTGTATTACATTGACAACACCTGTCCTCTTATTATCGTTACAACACCTAAAACATAAAAACAGAGTTTAAATTAAATATTCAAATACAACACAAAATAATTATTAAACTGTTTAAATGACAATTCAATTATACCCTGGACATATTCACCAGTATGGGTAACACAATCAGGGTAAATATAATAACTTGTAATTATTTATTAATAAGTTTTAATATTATATATTCAAAAAATATATTTAAATCCAAACAATGTTTAGTAAATTATGTTTTGATTGAAAATTAATGAATATTTTAAACTCATTTCAAAAAATTCATTAAAAACTCATCAAAAGATTAATTAATAAAATATTTTTACTTAAGTTTCAAAACTAATTAACTTTTGTTTGCCTCTCAATAGGTGTCTATAAAACCGTTTGTTTATAAATGAGATCTCAATTCACAGCAAAACACGTGTTTTTGTTATTGTTTTTAACATTAAAATGAGTGAACACTCCTTAAATCTGATCTCAATTTCAACAGAAAGTTGTGGTAAAAGTGAAGATAATATGAGACAGAGTTTGAGACAACCGGACAGTGAGTCCATCGATGGTAAGGGAGATAATGAAGAGTTAAATGAAGACCCGATTCAGTG
>JAQGAT010001018.1:0-18937 GCA_034687845.1 Pantelozetes paolii
TCTATGCACCTGTCAAAGGGTCAACTTTGATAAAGGTTCAATAATTTTAATGTACTTTTCATATTGAAAAACTGTTCTTTCTCAAAGTTGACCTTTTGACAGGTGCATAAAATGACCGTTGAGACACCTTTCCTATGTTTACAATTTTTGATTGATCATTAAATAAACATAATTTATACTCTAATTAATGCTCTTGGTATAAAATTGAGGGGCCATATAAATAATACCTAGATATATATTCATTAAAGGATTTTCGCATCTAATAAGTTATAATAAACATAAATAAAAGTTTTCACATATTTATGAGTGATTTATATCTTGAATCTCTTATGCATCAAAAATCTACCTTTCCTTCCATTCCTATCATAAAATAATCTCATATTTTACAAATAAATTCAAAAGTTGTACAAAACAATTGAATATTTGAGAATAGAGTGTAACCGACTGTCCTTTTCTCCATTTCCTCTTAAATCAGATCCAATTCCTTCACTTAAACACTTCATTCAAGAGATGTGTTAAACAATTCTTTACAACAAAATATAGAATTATTTTTTGTACATATGATTACAAAAAACAATAAATACTTAAATAATAATAAATATTTTGTCTTAAAATTTAAAAATAATATAATTTATGAGAAAAACAATTAAATATTTGTATTAATAGTGAAAACTATTTTATAAAATATTTGTCAATAATTAAGTCTTGTTATTATTGAGTGTCATATCAAACAGGGATGAGTGGGTATTGAGTGGTAAGCACTTAGTGTCTGCCAGACTTAGACCAGTCATACATCACATGCAGAGACGCCGGTTGTCCGGTGTCTTCATTATTGTTAATTTTCTTCAATTGAATGTATGTTCGTTCGTCTGAGTGGCCAGTTGTCTGACTGCCAGACCTGTCTGTGTTTGATAGTGATCTTATGGTAGAATTTGGACTTAAGGTAGAGTAGGTTTGAATAGATGTGGTTTCGGTATTACCATTGGCTGCCAATGAACTTCTAAACCTTATTTTCCGAATTGACTTTTTATTACCGCCTGTCCTATCGCCTGACTTTTGGTCAGCCCTACCCTGACAACGCTTTGTCGCCAAAAATTTGAGATCTGTCTGAAAGAAAGGACATTTAAGTAAAACATACAAAACATTGAATCAAAAACTAATTCATAACTCAAATAACGTTTAAAATAAAATGCATTAAATATTTAACTATTTATTCATTCAATGCTAAAAACAATGTAAAATTTCAATTGAAATAATAAAAGCAATAAATGATATATGAATTGTGTTTATCCGAGAATTGCTTAAATCATTATTGAAAATAATTTTATGAAAAACTATTCATTGCTTTAAAAAATATCAAATTTTAATATCAATTGATTTCAAAACACTTCTTAATCTCATCTGAAACTAATTCTTATATAACTTGAACCTATATTTTCATCAAAAATAGCAATAATTGTAATCAACTTTAAAAGCAAATCTGAATTCAATGAGTGTCTCATTTAAATGCATAACTGAATTGAAAGCAAATATTTATCCCATAAATAGTATTTCTTATCAAAAAATACAAAGAAAAAAAATTTACATTAAATTAATTGCTTTTCATTTCATTCACTCTTTTATGCATTCAAAGAGATTGTGAACTAAATTCAGATTAATTTCAAACAAAACACATATAAAACAAACGCATGAATAGTAAAAACCATTTTTAAATACAATACAAAGAATTTCACTGAAATTCTTGATTTAATTATTGAAACAAAATGTAAAATATTTTAAACAATTTGAATGAGATTTTGTGCTTAAACTCAAACAAAACTGAATTATAATATAATATTTCAAACAAAACAGCAGAAGATTTCAGAGAATATACCCCTATTTTAGAAATAATGAATTGGAAAAAGGTCATTTCTAACCTGGCTAGTGACCAGATTTGATCCTAGCAAATAGACCCTGTGCTTTCTATTTAGGACATTACCATCAAATAAAAATTGAGACAACAGTTCACATAAACAACAATGAATTGAAACGATTAAGACTTACTCTAAAGTTGTCGCTCATAAAGCAATAGATCACTGGATTTACAAATGAATTACTCATTGATATCCAGTGCGCGGATATAATCAGTGCCACATAAGTCCTATTTCCATCTTCAGTCTCATACCAACTCTCTATCCACTGTCTATTGAATGCAATCATTAGCTGCAAAACAAAAACATTTGATTACAATCACAACTAATGATAGGAAGCGCTGGCAATGAATTTGAGTCTCACTTGTAATACATGTATTGGAAGCCAACACAAGGCAAACAATATTACAATTGTTGACAACATTTTGATCACCTGTTCATTGGGTTCAGAATTAGTGTCAATTGAAAGCAAATCTCTTTTTCACACTTACCTTCACTTTAGCCAAGTGTTGGGCCTCATCTCTGACAGCATCGGCATTACCGGGCACTGAATGTCTGAGCATTTTATAGCCAACTGCGCCGTAAACATACGTCAAAATTATCATCGGTAGAGCAAATGTGATGGTGAAGATGGCCAGGGTGTAGCTGCGACCAGCGTCCTCATTCCAGGTCTCCTTACAGTCATAGTAGGTTTCATTACCCATCATAAAGGGCTCGGCCACTGAGTTGTACCAAATGACTGAACCCAAGGCTATGCCTAATATCCAAATAACACAGACTATGAACGGCCCCAAAGACTTTGACCAACGACTAGTGCCAAACGGATACATAATAGCTATATATCTGCGCCATTGAAAGGGAAATTAAAATTTATATTAATATTGATTTTTATTTTATGCTATTTTATGCCAAACCCCTGATTATTAATATTGGGTTTTGAAATACCCCTGGAGTGAGGATTACATACGTTTTTTCAACAGTTTTATTATTTGATTGAAATTTATATTAAAAAGTTTTTAATTGAAATAAATGTAAAAAATAATGTTTTCCGTTAAGAATAACAATGTTTTACTCAAAAAGTACATAAATTTTAAATTAATTTTTATTATTATTTCAAACTATTTTAGCTTTGAGTCAAATGTTGTGAATTGTATGCAAAATATGATTCAATTTTATGTAAATCTTCAGAAACTTTCATAAGTTTTAAGACATTTTGATGTTTTATTCAGTTTCTGGACTGAAATAACAAATATATTTTTAATATTAAATCATAAATGCTTTTATTTTTGATATTTTTTCATTTCCGATAAAATAGACCTTGAGTATAAGCATAGGTGTCACATTATTATTAAATTAACAAGATGATTACTGATATTTAAAGTTTTATTCTTGTAATCTTCTCTTAAAACATTATTTACAAGAGATTTAATCATAACTGTGATTAAAACTATAAATAATTTAATCATTAATTTTAATTTAAACAAAATTTAGTGACAAAACAGTTCACAAAATAATTAATTAATTAATGCATTGAATGAAAACAAATTTATTTATAAATTTAAATCAATTATTTAAATAATAATTAAGTGTTAAATTCATTCAAGGATTTAAACAATAAATATATCTATAATTAAAAGACTTAATCCAAATAAAAGTTAATTTTTAATTATTAGGATTTAAAATATGTTAATTCACTGAAAGTTTATAATAAAATGAGATATCTTTGGATAAAATCCATTAAAATATTCATTACTAGAGAAATATACTTAAATTTATTGATTTTAAATCATAAGAAAATCAATTAATTTGTTAATTAATGACAACTCATTCACTCAATTGACAATTGTTTCGGATATTTATCTAATGTTTTACAAAACATTAAATAAATTAAAAGAAAACAACAATAAAATTGAATCAAAAAATTGTCTTATTTAACATTGAGGCAAAAAATTGTCAAAACCTTTAATACCATAAACTCAGTTCAGCCCCTGATCTATAAATATAGTGAAAACCTTTTCCACAATAATATTGTTCAACAGATATCTAAAAGTTTTCACTAATGAATTGATAATAAATTGTTGAACACATGAATAATACTTTTAATTAATAATTAATATCAATGATAGGACAGAGGTTTCAATGAATAATAAAAGTATTTGCCCAACAATTCTCATCTCATTATTAATTTACCATAACTTTAGTTAAACCAACAATTGATAACAAATATAATACATAAACTTTGACTGCATTTCTAGGTTTAAAAGCTTTTGTAATTAATACTAATTTTACTTTAAGTTAACCGCTATTTTCTTTAATAAAAGACGAGAGAGAGAGAGAGAGAGAGAGAGAGAGAGAGAGAGAGAGAGAGAGAGAGAGAGAGAGACTGTTATTAATGCTTGAAATTTCTGAATTAATGAAAGAAATAAAGAGTGAATGCATTAATGGGTTATTCTTTGCAATTGAGATGAAGAGCTGGAGTATAAACATTGGCCCCAAAAAGAAAGTCTAAACAATACACTGTTTGCAACAAAATGTCATCTCTTATCCAATATATTGAAGTTATCTCTAACCAACTCTCTCTCCACAGTTTCACTAACAAATCAAACAGTCATTGAGAAAGAGTGTCACAAATAATAAGCAGTTTTGACTCTCAATCCAGTGATCGATATACCGTTGTGTGAATCCATTATCGGAATAAAGTTTCAGGCATTGAGTTCAAGGCATTTACATAAACATTATGAACACAGAGCCAATGGAAAGCAATATTTTGTTGTCTGTTGACCAAGAATTTCATAATAATATTCAATCATTGTTTGCAAACGATTGATGGAAATGCTTATCAAAAGTGTATTTTTGAAAGCACTCTATGTTTAATCAATTTTGTTATGTTATATAAACTCTACATTAATAAGTGATAAACATTTCCTGAATCAAGACATTAATACACAAAATATTGATCCAGCAGAAAAAGGATTATAACCCTTAAAACCTATGCACTCTAATATTTCAAATGTTGTTTGCAGTCATAAAATTAATCTTGATAATCTTATATGGTACAGGAATGATCTATAAACTTGGATCTTTATGTTTAAAACTCTGTCAATGATTACACAATTATTACAAACATTCACTGAAATGGAAAACATATTTCATGATATTTTTTTAATCCCATAAAAACATTCAATATTTCAAAACCGAAAGTAATTCTGATATTAATGTAAATATCGATCAAAATAAAACCTATTTCTATGTATTCAACGATAAATTGGTTTTTAATGATTTCATGCAATTTCTATGAATTGAGATTTAAGTGATTTTTATTTTAACATTTCATTTCTATGTCATAATCACTGTTCAGTTAAACACCCATTGTTTTTATGTGATTGAGAGTGAATTGTAATTATAGTTCATTTGTTGTCCAATATTGTGAAATAAATTAAATTTGATTAACAGTAAAGACATTTCACTTAATCTACTTCTTATCACTTATTCAATAATCTTAGTGTACTATACATTAGTGATGGCCCATCACTGATGGCAAAGACTTTCACATCAATACCCGGCTGACAATTCCTGTTCTTATATTGAATTCAATCAGTCGTTTGATTTTACAGAGAATTGAGTGAAAGTCAAAATCAAATTCACATTTTTCTCAGTCAACACAATGAATCACACAATTAGTAAACCAGTAAATAATTTTCAGCAAAATATTTGATGAGTGAATGAATGAACAACTGTTACAGCGATTCAAACAAATGATATGCTTTTGAGTTTTGAAATGTCTTTGAGATTAACACAGGATTTACACTAAAGTCAGGGAACAATGAGTTTTGATTTAATGTTATAAAAGGAGATTTCAAATTAATCTCAACTTTTAAATCGATGTCATTTCAGTTGAGCGAAAGTTTTGACAACTCTTTGTGTTGTCTAAGGTTAGGATTAATGAATTATATTTTGAATAACAAAATCATTTTCCCAAATAATGAGTTCATTTTCTCTCTCCTCTAATCTCTCACAAAAAGGGATTTGAATTCAGAAGATTTATTTTAATGTTTATTTCAATGAATAAATGTTCAATAGATTAGCTGAAGTAATGATGGACCTATTATTCGCCTATTATTCAAATCATTCTTGGTGCTTGACATCATAGTTATTTCACATAAGTCATTATAATTTTGAATATTCATGCAAACTATGCGAAGATTAGCACATTTTAATATAAAAATATCTTGATCATTAAAAGAAGTTAATGATTAAGATTAAGAAATATCTTCAACAACGGATGCAATTAAAATGAACATGATTAAAAATAATTGATCAACATAAATTTCTAAGACTAGTCTTTAATTAAATTTCTTTGAAAACATATTTTGTGTTTTATATTTGACTAAAGTTTTACATACTTTTAATCTACTATTAATGAAATATAGGAAAACATTTTAATCTCTAATTTATGACAAAAATAATGTATTAATAAAACATTTCTCTTATCAAAGCATTAAAAATCTAATTTCTCCTGATATATGATAATTAGGTATAAAAACAATAAAATCTCATAATTAAAGTCATAATAATTTTAATCAGTTGTGAAATATATTCAAAATCTTTTTAATTAATACTAATTTTAGAAAATCTTTCAGCAAAGGAAAGGTTTCTATGAATCAATGCCTTTCCCCATCAAAATAGGGGAAAGGTAAAAATTGCCGGATTATTTTGTATCAATTATTTACTGATATATTGTGGTGACCAGTCTTTGATGACCTGTCACACGTCGTGGTCTCTTTAAGTTTCCACAATTGATACGATGTGTTGGTCAGCAACTTATGTCTACTCTTAAGGCCTCGATGGGAGCGTAGAGGTTGACAATTAAGTGCACAAATGAATGACAAATTAAACGCATTTTGAACTGCAATTGATTTAAAGGTGTCTGAACTGAGAGAACCTAACAGTGCTGTGGTCTCCAGGATCAGAGAGTTTTGAAAGGTTTTATGCCTTTTATTTAAAGGAGAAGTGGACTAAAGGCTGGTGTCGTCAGCATTTAGAGGTCAATGAATCAAAAGGCGGTTAAAAACCAAAAAGATTAAAATTCTTGAGGGGATTAAGAGATTGATGACCCCTTGGATGACCCCTAAGAATCGATGGTCATCTCAATATTATTTGAGAAATGTTTGAAACAAAGCATTTTGTTTTGAAAATCGTTTCATAAATAGCAAACAATTCAAAGCATTTAATATTTTATATATTTTTATAAAAGCAAAAACAGTTGCGAAAAGCTATTGAAGCAAACGTTGTGTCAAACATTTCAAGACATTTCAATTGATCTTATTTTACAATTGTTTTCCCAATAATTCAAATCTCTTTTGAATTGAATTTCAAACTCTAAATACAATTTCTTTGCTATCTATCCAAAAGATACATACATTAAATAAGAGACTGAGAGGACGTGGATCATAAACTTCTTACTCATTTACTCAATGAACCCATTTATCAAATGTCAGCAAAAACAAAGTATAGATCTTTTATTTTGTTTATATTTTTGAATAATCTATTATTTAATAACATTTGTGTCACAACTCATAACAAACTTTCGTTACATTTTGACACAACTTTTTAATAATTCATTGAATTTTTCGTTCAATGCTTTGAATTAATTATTAAATGAAGAAAATAAAAGTTCAAACAATAAATCAACTCTAAGATCAAGGTCTCGGTGCAAGTGATGGACAAAATGATGCATAAAATACATTTGTAATTGAGTTTTGGTTTTATACTTTGAAATCTTCTTCATTAGGACTTAATTTGATTCAAAAGCAATGATTGCTTCGAGAGTAATTGGTTCCCGCAATCAAATTATAATGACTTCAGGTCTAAGTGATCATTGAATGGCAAATATCAAGCAATTAATTGAATTAATGTCCGAAACATTTTTGTATCAATTATTTTATTGTTCATTCAATTTCTTATTTTCATTTTATTTTTTATATCAATTGTTGTTTTATTTTACATTATTTTAAAAATATATTTTACTTTTTGATTGAAAATATGTTGAGAAAAATATTTTTTATAAAATGAGATGATATTACAAATTATTTTCAAATATTTTATAAATAAATCAACAAATATTGTCTCAAATATCACAAAAGAGACTGAAATTAAATATTGTTGACAAAAGACAATGAGAATAAAATTTAATTTTTTATTTAATCATTAAAATGAGTGAATATTTCGCATATATTTTACTCAACAGTAGTTTATGACGTGATTTGTAATTACATTTCAAATCTTCAAATCTAATGCAAACCTAAAATAACTGTCGACACCAACGACAGACTCAATTGATATTCAATTTAAAAGTGATTTCAAAATTTCAAAAATTCAATTTCAAAATGAAATCTTACTTTAAATGCAATTTATATTTCATTATATGCAACAAAAATAATAAAATAAACTCAAGAATTGATTAATTCAAACAAAAACCCATTTGAAGACTGAATTAATGTATAAGAGAGGATATACTTGGCTATTATTTAACACATTCTCAATGCAATTGTCACTAATATCACTGAATTGTTAGATAAAAATCCACTCAATTCTCACCCCTATTGGCCTAAAAAGGGAATTAAATGTTTTATTTTTGATCTGAATTAACCACAAAATGTGGTGTAACTGAACACTTCATATCCAAAACATTTTGTCTTCACTAACATACGATTTTGAGGGCATTATTTAACCAGGATCGTGAATCTGGTAAGTAGTATACAGTACAGTATAACCAAAAAGTGCTTTATCTCATATCACACATAAGGTGTGCCTTAACTTGAGTTTCAATATACAGTATATCAATAGTTTTTTTGTTCATTACTTGAAGCTATCATTAAATTAAATGAAATTTCACTTTTTTGCACTTAAGTTATTGCTCTGAATATGAAATGCAATTAATATTTAATGAAAAATATTCAAAATATAATTTCAAATTTGTTAATAAATGAGTTTTTGAAATATTAAACCATTTTTTTCAACAAAAATTAGATTTGAATGACATTAGGATTGCATTCATTAGAAATGCAATACTTTTTCAATAAGTGTTAAATAAATTCATTTCAATTGAGCGACGATTTCAGCAAAATTTATATCTATTTTTAGTTTAAAACAAAATTAAAGTACAAAATAGTGTCTTAAGATCTAAACCTAATTATGGGATACCAAGAGAGTGGTGAAAATTAATGCCCAGTGCTGTCCAAACGAGAGTTAATGAAAATAATAGATACAATTTGGCCACAGATTTCATCTAATCTTTTCTCAACTGATTGTGAAAAAACATTAACTGTTTATAAGAAGTGAAAAAAAGGTATTAAAAATTTATTTGCTTTACTCTACGCTCAGACTAGTAATGGTCACTCATTTCTCACTGGACTTTGAAAACACCACAACTAAACAAACATTACATTACATTATAAAATAAAAAATTTATGAGAAAAGCAAAACATTTGTAAAATTTTCAACACATTATCTAATTCTCAAAATCGCTATAAAAACGACAATTTTGTCGATTGTTTTCGTTATTGAGTTCAAAACTATTTCAAATTATAGCATTGAATAGGAAGGAGGAAATAAGGAAATAACCTTGCACATAAAAAACTAAAAAACTGAAATTAAAAAAAATGTAATCAACACTTGAATTTATGTCTTAAAAAAAGTTGTGTTTACTATGATTGTTGTGAAATATAAGAAATACCACCAAGCTCAATAATTATCGATAATTAAGCTAGTTGTAACCATCAGGCTCATGTGATCATTACTAATTGTACAGTAATTAGAAAAACCTTAACAACCCCTTTATTTTTGCCCCTTTAATTGAGCACGAGCATAATTGTATGGTCACTGTTACAACATCTCCTGTGTATCAGATTCTGTTGACCCCCTGATAAGCATTACATACTCTATGTCATCAAATAATAGCCAGTAATCCGAGCCTTAAAAACAAAATCAAAAGAAAATATCACAAAAAGACTTTCAATTTATTAACGAATTTCTGTTTCAATTCAATGAAAGCCAAAGCAATGAAAGCAAATGTTATTTCATTTTAAGAGACATTAGTTTTTGAAATATTATATGATTTTCACTACTGTTTCAGTTGTTGTCATCTTTTCGATGCATTTGTTGTCCACTAATTAGAGTTAAGAAAGATTTGCCGCAAAAAGTCTTTATAAATAAATTCAAGTCTTTTCTCAATAGAAGAAGAAATTATTATTTTGATGACAAATCACTACAACATTAGGAGTTATGGATTACCCAGTATCATGATATCATGCTATTGAGGCAGCACATTTGCTAAAATCCTCATTGGGTGTATGCATATTGTTTGCATGATGTAAGTGCCCAGTGCTGCTTGACCAGTGTTGACCCTGCTGCAAAAGCCGGCTTCAATGTAATGTGTAAGTTGTAATGCTTAGACAGAGATTATTTAACATTGAATACTTAAGTAACGACTGACCGGAACATATTGTAGATTAGATTAGATTATAGATTAGTGGATAGCCTTAACTGAACAAAAAGATTAATCAATGCCTGAGGCCATGACTATGACCCTTCCAAACATGTGATATACGATTGCATTTATTAATTTCAATTTATAGTGGACCAAGATGTAAATGTATTACTGTCTAGACCAGCGTAGAAAAAGGATGGGCTCCAGAGCCCACTTTTTATTTAACATAGACTATTATACACAAACAACAGTACAAGTTAATAGGAGTGTGAGGAATATGGACAAGTACAATTATTGGCAGTAAAAACTGAAATGATAAACAAAAATTGTAATAAATGTACTTGGATATATCACATTAAAGAAAGTGTTTATTGTTTAAACTAATTACTGTTTAAACAAATCAATTGAAACAATGAATGAAAGTATTGACTAAATGTTTGCGCCAAAACGGAACGGTATGTGTGTTTGTATTGTGTCTAAACATACTATTCCCAAAGATGGCACTGGATCTTTTTTCTTCGCTAGACTCTAGACTTTTGGGCTTTGTGTGTGACCACAAATAACAGGCGTGTGAACTGCAGCAGCAAGGTGAAAGCTATTGCTTATTAATCCACAGAATAGGATTAACAGATTATTCAATAGCACTAAACCTATGTTTATCCTAATCAGTGGTTTCATAAGCAATAGCTTCCACAGTGCTTAAGATAATCCCCCTGCCATTAACAAACCGTCCTTACTGCTGTTTCACCTTGAATGTATTTAAATTGATCATTGAAATTTCAAAACTCAAACACTATTTGTATAAATATTTATAAAATAATTTTTATCTCTTTTCACTGAAAGCTAAATATAAAATACATTTTTCGGCAAAACATCTCTCAATAGATAAAACTTTTATTGAAAACGGAAATGAGTTTTAAAAATGTTTTCAAAAGGTTTTTATATTAAACTAATATTAGTTTCCGCAAGAAATAGTGAAAAAAGCATTTTTCAATGAATAACAAAATCTCTCTAAAATATAAACATTAAATTTGAAATACACTTCAATAGACTTGTGCTAAAAATGGTTACAAAAACAATACAAAATGTTTGAGATTTTTGTGTTTGAATTGAAGAGAGAAAAAAGATTTCTGTTTAACTGAAATGTAAATAATATTTTTGAGAGAAATTTTAAGTAATTAACAAATCATAAAACAAATTTGTTATGCAATGTGTCAGTCATGTCATGAATGTGTAATTGCATTGAAAAATATAATGAAAATAACATTTTCGTTATTTATTAGCAATTCTGTTACACTTTAGGCATGAATTTCAGTCTAATATTAAATACATTTTTTTAAAAGCAAAATAAGATGACATCAAAAATGTTTAGTTCAGTGATTGAGAAATGATATTTTGTTTGACAGTTAAAGCATCAAAAATAAAAACCTAATCGTCAGTTGAATCACAATATTTACACCAATATTATATCCAAACAATAATTACAGGCATAGAATTGATTAGTAAAATAAAGTAACATATTATTTCGCATTTGATTAAAGTAAAGCACAGCTTTACCACTGGAACAGCACTTGTACAATGTATCACTAGGTCATCTTAGTTAAATAAACCTTTAGCTAAAAATATTGAATTCAAATAATACATATTATTGTCAATAGGTATCAGAAAATAATATGAATTCTAAGAAAATCACTATTTATTGTAGTAATAGTAGTATTTATTATATCTCATTAAAAGACATTTCTTTTTTATGTATAAATAGACCTTGCTTAACTTGGCTTCTCTATTGTGTTTCAGATTCTCTGCCCAAGGAGAGGGTTGTATATTATGTAATATTCCAACTGCTAATAATGTTTGATTGACAGTTATAAAACAAAATGTTCAGAGTAATAAATAGTTAGCTCTTTATTAAATAATAATAAAAATTACTTTTAAAAAAATTGAAATAAATTATTAAACGATTTGATAAAAAACAAAATTAAATATTTGCTTAATATTCAAATTTAGTGCTAAAACTTGAAACTTAACTTAAACTGGCATTTAATGTTAGACTAAATATACTGTATATATTTATTTGTAAACAAGGTTACAATTATATATTTCCAAATAAAAACAATTTCAACACATCTAACAAATGTGTTGATAGTATTGACGTTATAATATGAAAACATAAAAGATTCTTCAAGGAAGTTATATTGAATATTGCAAAACAAATTATTGGAGTGATAATACACATATTGAAAGACATACTGTATTTAGCAACAAGCATATCTCATAATCATCTCAGCGATCATCAATAACAGAGAGATGACATTCACTACTTCAACACTATAGTAACATTTATATGAAACGACTCTTCACTTCGCTATTAAAGGCAATCATTTTGGATATAAAATAAATTTTTCAGATTTTGATGTGAATTACTGTCAAAAGTAATGAGAAATATATCCAATGATATTTATGTGCATAACATAGGAAACAAAATATTCCTGTTTATACCCTGGATATTCACTGTTTGTATACTTGGCTTTTGGATACAAACTAGTGGTAAAGGATTTAAAAGAAACAGAAGCCGACAAACGGCTGTCAAAGTTAGCAAATATTTATTCGTTTTGGCTCTTAATTATTACGAGCACTGGTAGTTGAGCACTGGTAGCTCAGCATTGGAAAGGCTGTAATGGGAAGATATTTCCTAAAAGTTAATTGCAATTATTGGCGACAATTTCGTTGCGATGTTTAATCTCAAAAATACTAATAAAACTATTTTATAATCGTTTGCTAAACTCACGTCAAATACTAAGCCATAAAGAAGTGAAATAAAAGTTAAGAGAAAACTAAAGAATATTTTGTCTATTATTGAAAGTACAGTCGATTTCCTTTATAAGTGTTATTTCAATAGTAAATCAATTTTGAATTTGTTGTTTGAAATCTATTCAACAATTTTCTCAATCATTAGATTGACTTTTTTGAGCAAATATTTACTTTAAGGGGTATTTGAATTTGAATTTACATTTGATAAACAAATTTAAATCAATTCAATGGCTTTGAAACAAAGGTCAGACTGTTTTGACATTAAATAGCGATTAAATTCACGACAAAAATAATTTTCATTTTAAAAGACATTTTTCTCAATAAATATTTTTATATCAGATATTAATGACATGAAAAATGATTGCATGACTGACCTGTCTATGCCAATGATGGTTAGAGTATAGACTGACACGAATACTGATGTCAGTTGCATGAACTGGACAACTGGACAGAATGCCGGGTGAAATATCCAACGACCCAACACGAAATCAGTGTATGTGAAGGGAATGGAGAATAAAGCCATCGTTACGTCAGAGAGGCTGAGGTTTACCAAAAACATTCTCAACTCTCTTGAGGAGCGTTTGCCGGCCATCAGCACCCATATGGCGATGATGTTGCCTATGAAGGACAGGGCGGCGGTCAGGCTGTAGAGGATTATTAAGAAGTTTTGCCAAAAGTTGTCCAACAGTTCAAACTCATCGATCGTTGAGTTAAAATAATCAACACTAAGATTATGTGAGGAATAGTCAGAGTTGTTCACAGAATCCATGGTTTGCTGTCAAAGGAGACAAAAATAAGATTTAATTTTGAATGAAATGAATACAAAATTTGAAACTAAAAAAACTATTACTATATGTAAATGAAATGCTTTTTTAGCATTCATTCAAATTTTCTTTTAGTTTTGTTTATCTTTTATTTTTTAAGACATTTGTCTTATTTTTTGAATTACTTTCTTTGAAAATGGTTTTCATTTTTGAAAGAAATTCACAGAAATTCTCATTTCTTATCTGTTTTTCAGTTTAAATAAATATAATTCGTCTCTGATTTGAGTCAAACAATTGGGTCGACAATCACAACAAAAACTGTTTTGACTTTACGTGGGATTACATCTAAAATATTCACTCATTTGAATAAACAATGAATTTTGAATATAAAACACAGAAAACCTTTATTGACTTAATTCCTCATAAAGGAGAAAGTACATTTAGCTTTTGCGTTTCAAGTTCAATAATCAAAGCAAACAAATCAAGAAAATCTATACAAAAAAAATCATAACTTATTTACAGTAAAAGTGAAGTCTTCTGACATCTTTGACAATGATTTTGATAAATCAATGATTGAGTGCCGGTTTCACTGCTATTCCCCACTCATCAGGAGTATTGAAAAATAGTGAATACCCGACACAGACTCAGATTAAGCACATATTTTGTACACAAAAATTACTTTCATTATCAAAATCTAATACAAAATTATTAATTAAACAAACATTTGATACACTCTTTCAGTACTTTCACTACAGTTAACTCAAAATTGAGTTTATTTTTAGAATAATTACAAAAATCCTAATTAATAACCCTTAAAACAGGGGTTCAATGCAATAACTACTGCATTAATAATTAATAAGTAATTAATATCACGAGTCATACAATATATAATTAAAGCCTTAGAGTTGAGTCCAAAGCAAATAAAATTTTAATTATAACTCAACAAACAGTCGATGAAATCAATTGCAAAAAAAATTAATTGTCTTTTCTGTCAGATACTGAGAAAAACATTCAACAATCAGACGAATGGATAGATTTTCTCACCATTGCTATGATATTAAGCCCTTAGGATGAGTTTAGTGCAGGAATGGTGGCAATGGTATAGGGTCTACAGTTTCAGTGGTGATACTGAGGCGGTAAACAATAATATCATTGTCTCTTCAAAGTCTGGGTTTGATTGAATAGCACTCATTTAATCGAAGTACAAACAGTAACTGTTTTCATATTGTCAGGGAGGGTGTAGAGCAGTAATATAATCAAATACTTTGTCTCTATTATAGGAAATGTTAACCTTGATCATTTAGACATAATTTATTTTTATTTTAATTAGTGCTGGTTTCTGTTTGAAATACAGTATTTATCCTGATTAAAATGCATTTTCTCTCCTTTTAATATATAGGATCATTAATAAAAGAAACTTTTTTCATTTATATCCTATAATCTACCAGTGCTTCAGTGCTTGCGGAGTGGATCAACAAACTTAATAAGAGAATCCTGACGTCTGAAGAAAATGTGATTTCTTTTCATTGGAAACAATTTTTTTTATCATTTTATCAATAGTTAACTCAAGAGTTATTCACTCATTGTTTTATAAATAACTGCTTTTTATTGATTCACTATTTGATAGCCATTCCCACTCATCTAAGACTGGATTATGTATTGCAAGCCAACAACAAAACTACTAAAAAACGGCTCTACTTTTATGGACGACTAAACCATATAAACGAGTGACTAATTTGACATAAAATCAGTTTCAATAACATTCAAATAAATTTCTTATTATATTATCTAATCTTAAGTTATATTTAGTGACAAAAGAAGAGCTCAATTGTATTGCACTGAAAGACAATTGAATTTGAATTATAAGCAAATATTGTCTGAATATAACAATACAAATGACAAATAAATTATTTGTGATATTTTTCATTTTTGAGATTCAAATCATTTATTGATTTACTATTTATACACTGAAATGGTTTGCAAAATCATTTCAGGGGTGAAGAAAATCAGATAATTTTCAGTTCAACTGATTTTCAGTCTAAACACGAAAAGAATGTCTCAAAAGCTATGTTTAAAATTAAATTCATTTTTCATATAAAGTATAAAATATTTCAACAAATTATTAAAGTTTTTATGTTTTCGCTTAAAGTCTCAAATCTTATTCAATAGATGAGTGAATAATTCAAAGATATTTCATATTTAAAACATTCTGTAACATTTTGACCTTATTTATAGTCAGTATTAATATTATATTGAATTAAAATTAGATACAAATAAATGAAATAAATATATAAAAACTATTCATTAGATATTGTGTTCAAAATAGACGTCAATATAATATATAACTCAATATTTAAATGAAATTAAAAGCAAATACTTTTAACTGTTTTACTCATTCAAACACGAGATATGAAAACCCAGTGAAACAATAATAATTTATTAATTAATGTTTAAATTTAACTCAAAATATAATTTATTCATTGATTGCCTGCTTTTGACAAATGAAAAAAGTGAATTGAAATCAAAGTACTAAACAAAAATTATCTAGGTAATATCTAAATATTCAATTACTATAGAGCTTAGATCGTCAAAATTGACTCCGGAGTCAAATCCCTTTGACTTTATTTCTCCTTGTGCGCATACCTGTGCTCATTAAATACATATATATTGTTATTAATTTAGTCAAAGTAGAGATTAATTTCAATAACTTTTTTTGTGACCCTTTATAATCATTTTTATATTAATATTGAGTAAAAAGTTTTACATTTATGAAAATTATTAACGATATATTTGTTTGATATGCCCTGTCTTATGAATAATATTCAGGGTGATATACAAATTAAGTCGCTTAAAAGTCTATGTTCCCTATCATTTTGACTACCCTTGCTATAGAGTACAGTATATCATGATTAATTAAAGTTGTATCAGGAAATGTTTTTGATGGGCGGAGATTTTATCATCAAACTATTATAAACACACCCATCATTTGTTTAATCAAGATACGGAAGTTCAATATCAAGTCACTAAATGGAATATTATAAATTCATCTTCCCACATATATCCCCATGATACTTTTGTATTTTTTAATTATTTTTCTCTCACACACATGCAGTAGTCATAGAGATTGTTCTTAATTGACCAAGATTGTCTATATGTATAACTATATTGTATAACTAATCCATTGATCAAGAATAATTTTAAAACCCTAATTAGAAATATCAAAAGTTATTTATCAACAGTATTTAAATACTCCTATAATTATAATGAGAAGAGAATTTTTAAATATGCTGTCTTATATTGATATAATAAGCTCATTATAAATTAAATATCATGTATTAAATAGTATATCCTTTATTGCAAATTCACAGAAAAACTAGAATATTCTGGGCATTCAGTGAAGTATTGAATTAATAAATAATTGAATTGAGATTTTGTTTCAATTTGTGAAAACATATTTTCAGTCAATAAAATCATTGCTTTTAATAATTTATGTTTACTTTTACGCTAACTTTACTTTGAATTTGATTTGTGTTGAAAAATTGTTTTTACTAATAAATCATCATGGTTATTTATAAGCATAAAGTCTAGCTTAACTTTTCAAAAAGAAACAATGTACTAATAAAATCTAATGCCAAAAATAACCATCGTAATTCAATTTTTCTTCAAAATAAACGCCTCATTTTCAACTAAATTATAGCAAACTTTCAAATGTTAAGGACATTTGAAAAATATTATTATGTTTTCACATAAACTTTATGTCATTTTCATCCAAATTCAAAACGATTTTTGTTTGGAAACGCCTGAACTATGGGTGCAATGAATGCAAACTATTTTTATAATTAAATTTGATCTGTTGTCTCGTGTTTTACAATTAGACATAACTTTGTTTTATTTATTACAATCTTAACTAATTTTAACAGACATTACATTACAATCAATTAGTTTAACAAAGATTGGACTCAAGAGTCAAATGATATAACATTTGATTTTATGGCCAATTGTTGGAAAATGTTTTAAAATAATTAAAGACTTTTTTATTTAAATTGTTTTCATTGCTAACATAAACACTGAATTTAAAAACACATCTATATTTTGCACTGAAATATCAATTTAATTCAAATTAATGATTAGTTTTTATGTAATTCTTTGAAAAAGTCTATTCAAATGTTTTTACAATTTCTTAAACAATAAACAACTTTTGAGATTATTTTTCTCTCATTAAAGAGGATTTAAAATATTTTGTTTCAAATACTAAGACTTTTTATAAAATACAAACACTTTATATGAAATACATTACAAGAATTGAATAAAAGATAAAATTAATAAATGATTTTTTATTTACCTGTTGTTTGAATACTTCGGAAAACTTTCAAATTCTGTATATATTTGCAACTCTTTTAGTGTTTTCTTGTTTTGTCAGTCGTTTTGAAAATATTTTCAGTTCAGAAACGATTATATTTTAATGTCTTTAAAAACAACTTTATATTTGAAGAGACGATAGAAATAGAAATTATTAAGTGTTTAACCGTTTCTTTTCAAATGACAGACAATTTTAGACTAAATATTAGACTAGAGTTTTGACGAAAGACTAAGTGATCGCCACTTAAACCAGTGCTTAAAGAATAGTTCCGACGAATGGAAGACAAGCCTTTAGTGGCGTTCAATCAACCGATCGCTGGTATGAGAATCACCCGGGTATACATAATTGATACATAAGATTACACATTTTTAATTAATTTTCAAATTCATGCATCAAGATCAACTACGGATAAATTAATGAATGAACATATTGTCATCATTTAAAACATTTTTAACCAATACTTATGGTTCCGTCACTTATGAAAGATAAAAATTTGTGTATTTCTGTAACTTTTGCGCAAAAGCTTTGTTGACTACAGTTATCTCTCTCTCTCTCTCTCTCTCTCTCTCTCTCTCTCTCTCTCTCTCTCTCTCTCTCTCTCTCT
>JAQGAT010001019.1:0-18900 GCA_034687845.1 Pantelozetes paolii
AATGCAAGAAAATACCAATTTTGGAGTCATCGTACCACTGAGGAAGGGGTCGACTGTCTATTGACTCCCAATTTGCAGCATATTTAGCGATTGCATTGTCATTCTGTGGCAAACAATTGACAAAAAGTATTATTTGAAGAAAACTAAGTAAACCTTTGATTGAATTCATTTTGAAATGAAAATCAATTGTCTTCTGAGTTATAAACAACTCTTTTATAGCCCAACGCTTGGACACAAACCACAAATCCTATTGGTTTCCACTTCAGTTCAGATCAATCGATAATAACATACCATTGAATCATATTTAATGACAATCAATCAAAAAGTACTCAACTTTTATCGAAAACTCAATAAAGTTTTGAATTTTTGGATTATCTTGTGATTAAAATAACTTCAAAACCATTGAATCGATTTAAACTGAATTTACTTTTGTTACCAATAATTGTATTATTGATTCAAAACAGAGGTAGACTTACCCTGTCTTTACCTTCACTCTCATATTCTCTACAATCTAAGAGTTTTGTGTCAAAGCTTTTGATAATAAAATCACTTTAAGACAAATAACTTCATTAAATATTTGATAACTAAACTGAAGTACCGATTACTGGCCGCTATGGAACCACAGCAGCCCTTAATCTCTTATATCTCAAGCTTTAGCTATAATTTCATTTCACTCTTTCACAGATAATAGCGAAAAGCCGTGAGATATAGCTTTCAAAGCAATTCATTTCTGAATCCAAAGAATTCATTAAATATTTAATTATTGTCTAAAATATTCACAAAATTATTATTGTATTTACAATCAGTTCAACACTAATTGTAAATACATATCTTACCCTGTCTTTACCTTCACTCTCATATTCTCTACAAACAAACAATTTCTGGTGATATTATTTTACTTAATCCAATGACCCTGTGATTCAAAAATTCCATATTCACCTGATTTAAGGGGTATTTAAATAAAATAAATTCTAAAGACTTTTAATAATTTTAAAACGAATTTACAATTTATTTAAAAAAAAATTTCAAATGATTTATAAAAACAATAAAATCTTTTGAATAAAAACAATTATAAAAGGAATTAATCTTTGGATCAATTGATTGATGTCTTCAGAAGACTCTTCAGTAAGGAATCGATCGATTGTTGACATTATTTCTCTTCAGTTTTGTCTTCCCTTTCGTCTGACTCTTGAGAAACAGAGAATCCGTTGACAATCGACTCCAAACACAGACAACAGAGTCTTCAGAACCGGAATAAATGACAGACTTATCAGCGTTTGAGACAACAGTGCGAACCGTTTTCTTGTGACCACCGGTCAGACAGTCAGTCCTCTCATTTGAGTGCAAACTATCGGTGCTATTGATGTCAAACATTTTGATTGAGTGGTCTTTATATCCGACACAAATCACATCACTATTGGGTAAGACATCGATCGGGTAATCAAAGCCCGAATCTGTGGACAAAGCGCTGACATTCACTTCAGGCACCGCTTCCTCGAAGTCCCACAACTGTATGGACTTCTCTTGAGTTAAGCAAATGAAACACTTTTGTCGGTTTGGCGTCCAATGGATGCGATCGACGGCTGTCTCCACATTAAGGGTAGCCATAAGTGCCTCTTCCTCTGCGGTCTCATTCAAATCAAAGACATTAATCAATTGATCACAACCTCCGGACGCGAAGACATTCCTCTGGTTTGGATGGAAAGCAATATCTGTTATATCATTGGTATGTGACTCACAATAAGTGCCCAAAACAACGGCCGGTCGTCTCATATCCCAAAACAATAGATAACTGTTTCGGTCTCTTTCGGAGACCTCAGTGCCGGCGCACAAGTAGTTGTGGTCACAGTTGGCGTCAAAACACAGCAAATGATTGAAATTAACATTACTTTCAGTGAAAGGAGTGAATCGTTTCACACATTTGAGTGACTGTTGTCTTAAATCAAAGACTTTTATTGAATCCAATGAACAGACAAACAATTGGTTTGCGTTTTGCGGACAGTATTTGAGGACTGAATTGATTTCATCCAAACCTTTCACTTCACTAATGGTTTGCAATGTCTTTGTGTCAATGATTTCAATCAATTCATTGCATATATTGACCGCTAATTCACTTTCACTGCAATTAATGTCTAAACAAATGACAAAACAATCACTTTTTGAGTCAAAACTCCTCTTTTCGGTCAAAATATAAGACATTTTAGGCTCTCCTGTCCCTAAGGGGCGAATCGGGACCAATCAAATACGTAAGTTCAGGCACATCTGAAAAATACTCCAAAACAGTACAAAAAATACAAAACAAAAAACATTTTATGCATTGGATGTAGAAATCAATGAAATAACAGATAAAACATATCCCACACAGAAAAATGCAAAACAAATGTAAAATAATTACAAAATTTTAATTTGTATGAAATAATAATAGTAATAATGTTTATTCATAATAACAAGTGAATGAATACAAATATGAATTAAAAATTGCAATAAAATTTACATTTTGTTACAAAATTGTAAAAATTATTTCCATTTCTGATTACGAGACAATGAATTAAACAAATCAATAGAAAATGAAAAAAAGTTTTTATCACAAAATTATTAAAAATTAAATGAAAGAAAATTATGTACATAAACAAAATATAAAAATAGATATGTATTATTGATAGGAATCAAAACGCCCCCATTTGTCACAGATTGGGCAAAGCCATTCCCTTTGTTTAATGGTTTCTTCAATCTGAATATAAGTATTGATTAATGAATAATTTGTAAAATTTTTTTGCATTACATTAATGAGAATATCGTCAAAATCTGGTACACATCTATGATGAAACCAACGATTACATCCGCCATCACAACACACCCAAATATTATCGGATGGTTCGCTCCTTTTCAGACATTTTTGGCACTCGTTATCACAGGCGTTCGATTTTTTAGCAATATTGTCCATCTTTTTCATTACTTCATCTTGATGTCTAGTCATGAAGTTGTTAGCCCAATGTCTACTAGGGGTCGGTTGAGGTTCTCTCAATTTACGCAAAACCTCTGGGTTTGTCTCTGATTTTAGCATTTTCTCTCTTTTTGCATTCAAAAACTCTTCTCCTAATTTCCTTATGTCAGGCTCAGTCATTGGGTTTCCATTGATTGACCTCAATTTAATGAATTCAACTAATATGAGCTCTTCGTCTTCACTAAACAATTGCCTTCCAATCTTATTTTTGAAATTCTTATTAATTGTTTTCTCAAATGTATGGCGACTCACTCCATATTCTTTCGCGTGTGTTGTATAGGGAACCTAGTTGATATAATTAAATATAGTAAATATTTTATTTTTTAACTAACCAAATAGGATCCTGTTTCAGTTCTCTTTGCAAACCCATCGTCATCTAATCCGCCCTTAGCCCTGTAAGCCTCTAAGGCATCTTTTAATTTTTGCTTATCAGAATCGGCCTAAAGATTGGATTTAAATATATGTTTTTTTTATTATTAAACAATTGGAAAGTAATCCATTCATCAGTGAAAATGTGATCAATCGATGTAAAATCAAAAAGTAGAAAAATGAAATTTGACTTTCCAATTAAATTTTTATTGATTTTATAGAGGAAGATTTAATTTAAACTGTGCATTATAAAATGTAATTTTAAAAAAATGTAGTTTATTTTGCAATTTTTTCTGTGTGGGAACGATACATAATAATCTGGTATGCTTTAGTACAATGTGTGGCTGCAATATTTTTTTCATTGACTTCTCTCCTGTGTAACTTACTTCTAATTTTTTGGCCGTCTCTGCCATTATTACTATTAATTATTATTATTAATTAAATTAAAACAATTAAAAACACTTTCAAAACAATGACAACAAAAACATGATTTAAAAACTTGTTTAAAATTTTATGCATCAATACATAAACAACGGAGTATTGTATGAGAGGAAGGGGTGTTTGCATTCAATCCATGTTTAAGGCAATGATAGCATTGTTTTCATTTTAATTTCGGCTTTTACTCTCTAATCCCAGATAAAAATGTTTCATGAAACTGAGCTTGAGCTTATCTTCATAGTATTATAATAATCAGGACTAAATCAGGATATTTCTGAAATTCATTGAAATATTAGTTTTCATTCATTAAATGATGTACTTATTGGCCAACCCTTTGGTTCACTCAATATTGAGTACAAATTAATTGCAAATTTTATACCAATTTCTGACACTTTTTGTACACAAAATGTGAACACATTTTCAACGCATCTCTTGTTTACCGGTTTATCATCTGTTTTGCACTTTCAGTGAAACGATTCAAACGTTTTAATCAATTGATCCCTAATTTAGTGATAAAATCAAATCAATTGAAGACATAAGACATGAGTCGTAAACAAACTCCGAGTGAGTTCTTAAAGCAGATCATTGGCCGCCCGGTTGTCGTCAAACTCAACTCAGGAGTGGATTACAGAGGTTTGCAATCAATTGATGTCTAAATTGCTCTCAAATTAATCCAATCTTTCACTCAATCAATGGTAAGGAGTGTTGGCCTGTTTGGACGGGTATATGAATATAGCACTCGAACAGACGGAAGAGTACGTCAACGGACAGCTCAAGAATAAATACGGCGACGCTTTCATCCGCGGAAACAACGGTCCGTTTCACCACTCATTCAATTGACAGACAATTCAATTGATTTAATGTTTAATTGTTTTACAGTTTTATATATTTCAACACAAAAGCGAAGAATTCAATGAAATGTGAATCAAGTCTTCAGACGATTCACTCAAACCTCAACTCTTAACCACAAGAATCGCATCAAAACTTATGTTTCAATCATTTGTTTAATTAAAATATCATTTAATCACTAATTAATTGATTCCTCTTTTACGTCAATGTCTGGACACCTCTTAAGCCTAACGATTACCACAACGTCTTTGATTATCTCTATTTTCTCGATCTCTTCCTCTTTCACCTCTTCCTCAACCACTCTCTTCACATCACTTTCTGTCCAATCGTTTAATTCACTTCTGGAGACAAACCTCCGATGACTGACAATATGTTTACCCTTTTTGTCGGTATATGTGAACAGAATTTTGTGTTCAAACGATTTGTCGTCAATTTGTGGCCACTTTTGCTCAAAAATAGGTTTAGTTATGTCATAGTCCTCACAGCCGTCGGCAAAAGCGGTGAACCCATTCCAGCACTCGGCGGCAAAGTGTGGCACAAATGGTGAGATGACTATCAAAAGTGCGGCCAAACATCTCTCGTACTCACGAGTGTTGACAACAGTTGTCCGAAAGACAGATCTCATGGCTTTGATTAATATATGACAAGCGGTCGTAGAGTTCTTCATATTATAGTTGTATTCAATGTTAAACAACATGTCATCCAAACACTCATTCCTCGCGCGAAACAACTTCTCCCGAAACCCATCCAAAGTCTGCGGACATGTTATTGTCGACACTTTGTGGCTACTTATATGCGTTGCACCGCTTCTTATGATACGATACTCTTCGACAGTCAAAAGCACTTTATGTAAGAATACAAGCGTTGGTCCGAACTCTGTCTCTTCTGTATCCCAAAGCCTCTCCTTATCAGTGGTTCCGTCGGCTATAAGTGTCCAACGCGTGGCATCGGATCCATATTTTTCAACCAACTCTTGAGGATTAACTCCATTTCCCTTAGATTTAGACATCTTTTCGTATTCTATGACCACATTCTTGTGCTCTTTTGCTTCCTCTTCAGTGACATATTTGCCGTCAATTTTATATGTCTTTCCCTTAACTATTGATTGCATTAATAGCCTCTGAAACGGCTCTCTAAACCAAACCAACCCCTTCTGGTGCAGGAAATGTGTCATAAATCGGGCGTAAAGCAGATGTAGGGCCGCGTGTTCTTTGCCGCCGATATAGCAAAAGGTGGGAACGACTGACTGGGGGTCAAACGGTTTGTTGTCTAAGGGCTCGGAAGCGTATCTCAAGTAATACCAGGATGAGTCGATAAATGTATCACAAGTTTCCGTTTCTCTGATCGCATCACTGGAACCACATTCCGGACATTCAGTGAATAACCTGAAGATCAAGACATGAGATCCAAATCAAAGACATATTGAAAGCAAACCATTCTTTTGGAGCGAAGTTTTTGATTGGGTTTGATATCTCATCACAAGTACTCAGCGATGACTCAAAACTCGTCAATTGAGGCAAACGGACGGGCAGTTGCTCTTCGGGCACCGGTTGTATACCACAACTCTTACAATAAACAATAGGTATAGGAGTTCCCCAATACCTCTGTCTTGAGATAAGCCAATCCCTATACGTAGAGGACGTGAAATATCCGCCGATATTTAAATCCTGACTTAATTTCAATACTTTTTCTCTCAAACTCTTGTCCACAAAGTCCTCACTAAGAGAGTCGACCCGAAGAGTTGATTGCGTGGATTCGGAAATAGCTATGTTGTCGACAACCCTTATATCCATCGGCAGTCTAGTAAACGGATTGATAACGTGATCGCAAATATTGTCTTTCAATGCCAACCAATGTTTGGCCGAAATAGCAATAAACGTCTTTTCATTGCAAAACAGTTCCGGATGTTTAGTGAACACCTGAAAAATGTCGCCACTGTTTGCAAGATTGAGATAAAAGACATAACCGTTTGGTCTCTGCAACCAATTCCTCTGCATTGAGAGGATTTGACGCCAATGACCGCTGTTCTCAATGTCTGTGCCTTTGAATAACTCATTCATCAATGAATTGGTTTTAATAAACCATTGCTTATGATATCTCTTCTCAACTTTGGCACCACTTCGCCAACTCTTGCCCTCACTGTCCACCTGTTCTTCGGCCAAAACTGTCCGATCGATTGGATCCCAGTTCACACAACCCATGCCTTTGTAAACGAGACCTGATTTATACAACTGAATGAACAGCCATTGCGTCCACTTATAAAACTCGGGATCACTTGTGGACTGACGCCAATTGAACTTAAAGCCCATTCTATCCAACTGTTCCCGCATTTGATTGATATTACTTTGGGTCCAAATCTGTGGTTCAATTGAACGCTCTTTTGCCGCGTTTTCCGCCGGCAAACCAAATGAGTCAAAACCCATCGGATGTATGGATGGAAAGCCTCTTAAGTGACTGATTCTGAACATCACATCCGATGTGGTGTAGACCCGGATGTGTCCCAAATGTAAGGAACCGCTAGAATAGGGAATCATTGCCAACAGATAGCGAGTGGTCTTCGCTGTCGACCTCTTAGTGAACACATTCTTCCAGTAGTTATCAATCAATGGTTTCCACTCGATCTCAATCTTCTGGAGAAGTGATGGCAGATATGTATAGTCTATTTGATCCGAAACCCGAAGCGTTTGACTCTTCCCACAGAAAATTGATTCAAATCTCCGCAAGTATTGAGTGTTTGACACAAAACGCAAACAAATTTCACGTTTTCTCAAAACAATAAACATTTTATTAATTTATAAATCAATTCATAACTCAATTAAAAGTCAATTGTTTTTCAGGTTTTCATTGAAATTAATGCCAAAACTATTGTAAACCAAAGTATTTGTAAACAAAATCACATGTTTTGAGTGAAAACATGTGTTTCTGTGACTAAAAACACAAACAAATCGTTCAAACGATTCAATCGTTTAATAAATTTAATTCAAAAAATCCATTCATTTATTTGTTTTATCCCTGAATTCAATGACTTTCATCTAAACCACCAAAACTTAAGACACAATTGTATTGGCGATCAAATCATGTCCTTATTATCGGTGATCAGTGAAGGCGAGCGAAGATATATCTGTGACGGCATTGACATCGGCTTCCGATCGGACGGACGCTCTTGTGATGACTACCAATTGATTTGTGTTGAGAGGGACGTCACCCACAACTGCGACGGCTCGGCGCACATCAGGTCCGGCCGTAACGATGTGTTGGTTGGCATCAAACTGGACATCGAAGAGGTCTTGCAATTACAAGATTGGGATCAAAGCGGAAGAATAGACTTCTTTGCGGACATGACTGCCAACGCGTCGCCGAAGTTTGAGGGCAGACAAGGGGAAGACATTAGTGACCTATTGGTTGCCATCTTCTCCGAAGCCATTCCTCAGTGTCTGGATCTCAAGTCATTAATAGTGGTTCCCAACAAAAACTTTTGGGTCATTCACATCGATATTGTAGTCCTTGAGTGCGGATCAGTGCCATCACTGATAGACAGTGCGGCCATCGCTATAAAGGCCGCACTCTTTGACTTAAAGTATTAATTGAAATCACATTTTCATTACAATTACTAATCGTTTGAATATTTTCTTCGCAAAGATTACCGAAAATCAGTTCAGTTTCCGCCGATTCTAACGATTTTGTCGTTTCTGACGATGTCTTTGAATCAACTAAACTGGATGTGAGTCGAGTGCCTCTGTTTGTGACGCTTACCCGAATCAGCACCAGATATGTAGTGGACGTCACTCAAGAGGAAGACGAGGCCAGTATTGCAAGCGTTGCTCTGGCGGTCAGTCCTACCGATGGCATCGTTTACATAAAGAAGCTGAAGGCCGGGAGTTTACATCCCGAGCCCATGAAAGACATATTTGAAGTCTCTATTGATAATTAAAATTGAGTTTCAATTCAACTAATAATTGATTTGTTTTACAGAAAGCCATAAAATTCGGCGAAAGTCTGAACGAAGTATTGATATCTAAGTTGTCCTCCGATTCGGGAAATAACGGCAAAATTGGTTTCTCATTGTCTTGAAGATCATTGAATGGAAAATCATTTGTAAAATACACTTAAAAATCAATATTTTTATACATTTTCAGGTGCTTTCAGTGCATTCAGGGGGAAGTTTTGGAATTTATTCTCACCTTAAACTCACTATCCATTCATGGGTTCAATGAAATGAAACGTTTTATTAAACTAATCATAAAATCAATTGTTTTTTAATTAAAACTTATTTTTCGTTACTTTTAATGAAAACAAAGTTTAAAATAAAAATAAAATTGTATTAAAAACAACAAAAAATCGTTAATTATGTCAAACATTAAGCAATTGTTTCACTGTTTGGCCAAAAATACATTAATTTTATATCAAATGACTTTAAATTCAATTAATTTTAACTCTTTTTTGAGATTTTATTCAAAACTATTTTTCGGTGTTTTCTTGAACTGAATTCAACTTTTAGTTCACATTCACGTGATTTACAGTCCATTCGGTAAACGTCTTTAGCCGTGTCCTCACTTGTCCTCTCAATCTTCCAAACATTACCGAAAAATCTTCTGCCAATCGATTCGGCCATTCGGTAGTCATCGGACACATCAACGCTGGGATCGGACTCGACATCAAAACCCATAACTAATAAACACTTTTTGTTTAGTTTTTCTTCACAATTACTGCCAGTGTTTACAAGAAGTGAAGACAACTCTGCCATCAATTGTTTCTCCTCTTTAGGTCCCTCTTTGGACCTCTTATGGACGGACTCCTGGTCTTCACGTCTTTCAATATCGCAATCAAATTGTTTGATATAATGCGAGACATTGTCGACAATGATAGCCATCGGAGCCAATAGTGACGACTGTATACCCAATAAGTGGTTAACCAATGAGTCATAAGTCGACAAATAGTATACTTTGAGGAAATGAAGAGCTGATCCCTTCCTCATCCTCACCACTGATGGCATACCTCTGACGCCGACAGGCATTTCATCTACTCTTCGGCAACAGATATAATGAATGTCTTCATATTCTTCGAGTATAAGAGTGTCCATCAATTGCCACAAAACCCCTGATTTGGTGTGAATTTGGTTTGAAATCAATAATAAACTGTTTTTATTGTCTTTAAACCAAACTTTAGGTTTTGTTTTACTCAAAGGAAAGACCAATGAAAGCAATGAAAACATAATTCAAATCAAAATCAAAACACAAATTAAAACCACATTTCAATTGAAGACCACTTTTGGCGCACTTGTAGTTCACTTGCAGAGCACTGGTAGTCAACAAAAAACATCTGATTTTTATGTCAAACGGTTTGTTTATGTTTTGGGTTTTTGTGTTTGCATTTAAATTGTACTCAAATTTTACAAACATTTCATTTAAATAACAATTAATCAAAAAATTTACTCAACTTTTCATTTAAACACAAAAACACCAAAACATTAAACAATTTTGACATTAATTCACAAATAATTGATTGCTTTTTGAAGTAATAATAATAAAAGAGATGTTATTTTGAAAACAGTTTTCAATTTAAATCACATTTCAATTGATTTTACATTAAATTCAGTGAAAAATTATTTTTCAATGTTTTTGTGACTCAAAAAAGCAATGATTTTATTAATAGTCATAAAAATGTCATTTCATTGTCTGAATGACTGAAATGTTTTGACTTTTATTAGTCTTTTGTTTTTGTTTTTCATTATTTAATATTCAAAACATTTTTTGCTTAAACTGTTAACAAAAACTTAATTAACATTTCACCTAAACTTTGGTTGAAATCAACGAAAACCTCAAAACGTCTTCAAATTTAAGATCAATTAAATTGTGACCAAAAAAGAGGCGAAGAAATGCTTTTTACAGACAATTGTTTCAATGATATGAAGACTTAATGTCAAAGAAGTGATCAATAATTGCGACAATTGTTTACTGATTATCATAACTGCTCTGTCATTGCCATTGTCTGCCTCTCTGTCACACCAGTAGTGGTAATGGTCTTCAGTCTTCATGTTAGCCATTGAAGCACAAAATCTTTGGCAACAAATAAACTAATATTTCTTTGAATCTCAAAGTCTTTCAACAATTTTTGATTTAATTTATTATACATTTAATTAATATTTATATTAATTGTGAAAACATTTTAATATTTTATTCATTTGATTGTATTTTCACTTAATTTTTGTCACTTTTTTGAACCAAAGTATCAAAACTTGAAACAAAAATAATGAAATCTCTTATCAATGCTTTGAATATCTATTGAATAATCGGAAGAAGAAATTGAAAACAAATTTATATCTAATTTCACTTCAATTTACTCTCAATTATAAGAAATGTCATTTTTGAGTGCACTAGAAAGGGGTACCTCTCCTATAGACTGGTGCGAAGCTAACTATAGATATTCACCACTGATTGCAGAGTTTATTAATACCGTATGTCTTATAACCGACACCTCTTCTCACCACTAATTAACTGATCTCTCATTCATAGGTAACAAATATACTTTTCCTGTTACTGCCGGCGCTGTTGAGCCAACTGTTCAAACAATACGCCCGAACCGTCAATCGAGGCGTTTATCTCATTTGGTTTCTCTTCGGAACGGTAGGCATTTGTTCCGCTTATTTTCACGCGACTCTCAGTCTTTTGGGACAACTGTTGGACGAATTGGCGATTCTATGGCTAATGGCCGCCGCCTTCGGCATGTGGTTACCCAGAAGGCACTACCCGTCTTGGCTTAAGGGGGACAGGTATGTCCTATCAATGGTTTAGCAAAGTATTAATAAATAACTTATATTTTGTGACTCAAGAAAACAGTTTCAATACCTAATTCTTGGCCTCAGTCTGTTCGGGACAGTGCTTGCGTGGGTCTACCCGTGGATCAACTGTATAGCACTCATGTGTTTAGGTGTTCCCGCGTTTCTCTTTATGATTCTTGAACTCAAAGCGTAAGATATATTAGGATCTGATAGTGAGAAATGCAAAACCAAACCCCTGTCTGACCTACAGGTGCCACAATGCAAGAGTGAAACGCTTGGGTTTGAGATGTTTCTTGTGTTGGATTTTTGCGATCTTCAGCTGGATTTTCGACCGACTCTTCTGCGACATCTGGTCGGCAGTGAACTTCCCATACCTGCACGGGTTGTGGCATATATTGATAGCCATCACCGCTTATACGGTGTGCGTATTGTTTGCGTACTTCGACGCCGTCAACGAACACGAGGAGAAACAGCCGGCGCTTCTCTTTTGGCCTAAAAATGAGTGGGAATTAGGCGTTCCCTATGTAGTCCTTAAAAACGCTGTTTAGGCTCCGAGTCTTCCCATTATATCCATTCCTAGTCTTCAGAATATATTAATATATCTTTAGATCTATTGTTCAGACATTAGATTCAATTATACATGAATTGAGACAACGATTCACTGTTTTGACAGTTATTTCAGTAATATTTAGACAACTATTGAGAAAACAATCGATTCTTTGGAGAAATGATCTGAAAATTGATTGAATGATAGAAATATAGTATTATATCTCAAATACAACGATATTTTATGCACTCTTTGATCAAATATTTGGATATTTATTGTCTTCAACTCAACTCAAGTGCAATATTTCGGACAAATTGTTATTAAATGATAATTAGATGACATGTAATGACCGGTAGTTTCCGTCCAAACGATGTTATTATTTAACGAAAAAGTAATATAAAAATAAAATTGTTTTGAATTGAATTTGAAATCTATATATATATACCAGGGTTATGCAGAGGGGCATTGGACAATTTAATATAATCCCCTGGGTGAGAAGGGGGAAGTAGGACAATATTGGTCACTGAACAAGTGAACAGATTCTCTTCTCAAACCCTTTCCGTAACAAAACTAAATCAACGTCTTATCACTCAATTCATTCCTTTGCCTACCGTTCCCTCAAATGTCAAAAGACACCAAAATATACTATGAATTGATATACAGTACTATAGCTATAACCACTGAAAAATATTCCCAGGGGCCATCGATAAACTACGTCAATATTGTTATATTACATTATGTCATGTGATATCAGATTTTATAAAACTTAACTCAATACTATAAAAAACGTGACAAAAAAGGAGCACAAATTTGTTTATATCTATGACAGGGGCTAATTTAAAATGACATTTTTTATGTACAATTTTATCCAATTTGATTGACATATGATAATTGTCTGCATCTTATATACCAATATTGACGTAGTTTTTCGATGGCCCCTGGGAATATTTTTCAGTGGCTATAACTTATTTGAGGGTATATTGAAAATTAAGGGGTATTTTACAAATAAACATAAATAAAATTTTATTAAAACACAACATACAAGAGAGAAAAGTCATACAATTGATTCGGGTGTTCGGGTATTAGGGTGTAGTCAACACCCAAATCACAGCAATATTACAACACTTTTGCATAAATAAAATACAAATTAGTTTTGAATTACAGATATTTATAGAAATAACTTGAAGACAGATCAGTTAACCAGGGCCCTTGTTGAAATCGGCCATCATTTCTACTATTGATTTGGGGTACTGTAGTAATTTGAATCCTTGGTAAATCTTTTCACTTTCGCAGTTGGGTTGTCGGCGGGAGAGTAAACACAATAACAATCTATACTATTGGACGCATCGGACGGGCTTTCCACCAGACATAGTCCTCCTATCCCTCCACCATGTGCTCCACTGGCACAGTAATTAGTGCACTGAGAAAAGCATGGATTATCGAAGAGTTGAACTAGGTGATGGTAAGTGCCAAGTTAACAATAATAGATTTAGACTCTTTATACTTTGTTTTATCACTCAAATCAACTTGTATAATAAACTTACCAGGAGCGATTGAAACCAACAGTAATGAGACAATCAATTTCACAGACATTGAATTCATTTTGCAATCAATCGATCATTAAATCAGTGTTTAATGTAATGTCTATTGAGTTTAAAGTCTAAATGATTTCATATAAAATTTAAATCAGTTTTCAATTTCAATAAAATTTAATTAATATTAGATTTAAATTAAATTATTTATGAAATACTTCAATGTGTATATCAATTACTATTGAGTATATTGATATGAAGTTTGCACCTGGGTGAGTCAATAATCACCCAGGTGCAAACTTCATATACTGTGTTACATAATTTTCTGCTTACAATTTGACTAATTATTATTAAAATGAAGAAACAATTATAAAAAGACGATAAAACACATATTGATAAAATCTTATCTGGATCATTAACTTATTACTTACACTTTCAAGACAATTGTTGCTTATATTTGAGAAATGACCCTTGACTCAAGGGCCTTGAGAGATATTAATGAAACATTTAAATACCTTGTACTCATAAATTTTACTTTTACTTCAAATGTTATTTTATCTAGGTATAATATCAGGGTTTTTACAACACAGAACAATAATCCGGTCTGTGATCTAGGTCAATTGTCGTTTCTTTCAGCAAAGTAAACAATTTTCTTCATTTATAATTGAAATTAAGATCAATCACACATAATATTGATTATAAAGTGACGAGGGGTCAGTTAGATAAGATTATTGAGTGTGGAATGTTAGGTAGACTACAGGTTTGTGCGAAAATGTAATCAAGTTCATTCATTACTAATTATCATAAGATAATGATCCAACAAAATCTATATCTATTATTATGATGACCGGAACGGTAGACCAAACGATGACTGAAAAGACAGTTGAAGTGTTGAATAAAAAAGTAAATTGTTTTCAATGAAAATAATTATTCGTTTATTTGTTTCTCAAAAACCATTTCATATCAAAAATTCTTTCATTAAATTCATAATTCATTTCAAATATAAATGTAATTAAAAGTAATATTAATAACAATCTCTGAAATCCTTAACCATTAATTGGAGTTCATTTGTCACATCTCATTGGTCTGAGCGTTGGAACCGTTAGTCTTATTGTCCAAAGCGTTCCTCAGATCCTGTAGTTGTGTTTCATACCTGAACTCTATGTCATCCCTATTCATGTCTTTGTCTCCCTATCTATGTCTCGTTCTCTTCCCGCTACTCATCGGTCAGTCGTTGTTTATACGGTTCCTATATCTTTGAATTTCGTCAGTTTTGTGATACTAATTTCGGTTTATATTCTTTGAGATATTTTAATAAATTTTTTATTCAATTCCCTGACGTTTAACAACAGAATGATTAACAAAATCGGATGACCCGGTATTGGACAGCATTTAACCACATATTGAGGTTCTGATGGTTTGCACAGGTTTTCAACAATTGGTTGAATTGTTTCAATGACTCAGTTATACAATAGTTATCCGATTTGTTGCAAATTAAGCCCAACCTCTTCATCAGCTGCTACTGCATTGTAGTAAATATTTCCAAACCATCCCCTGATCTGTATTTATATCCATTGAATAGCGTTTGGAAACACCTTTTTGTCAAAACATGACATTTGAATGAATAATGAATTATCACTTCAGAGCTATTATTATCATATTTTGGGCCCAAATATTCAAATATTTGGAGAATTGGTTTGAATTTGTTGAACCGTTAGATGAAGTCTAATAACACACGAAAGGATGCGAACACAATGTCGGCACCAGTGGTTCAGTAGTAAAACAATGTATGCCTAATATTCACATGTAATCCTTGTATTACTTTTGTCTCATACCTGTGCTCTTGTGTTATATTGTTATCACAGCACCGGATGATTAGCATGGACATTGTTGTGCATAATTGGATTCTCCTATCAATTGAGTGAACTATGCATTCAATACTTCAGTTACGAAACTGTGGCCAAAATCATGGTTCAGTCGGAACAGGAGGAACGGATGCCTTCAATGAGTGCATGTCTCATACATGATGTTTTATTTACATTTTATCACAACGTTACTATAATGGGCCAGCACATTTGCTACAGTTTTTAGTATTCAAATATTTAGCAAAAAAATAACATTTTACACTTAACTTGCTCATTTATTCCATAAAACAATTGTTGTATTATTTATTTACTTATTAATACAAATATAAATTATAAAAAATTAAATATTACTGTGACCTGTCTCCTTTCATTAGCCTGATTTGTTGGCCTAATGCTTACAGTATTCATTAACACAGCAGCTTTTGTAACATTCAACATCTCCAGTGCATTGGGTTTTAAAATTCTGAACTCTCCTTGGTACTTGGTCATAACTTCATTTATTGTCTTCACAGATTAATCTGCATCATAATAGTGACATTTATTATGATGCTAATTATGATGCTAAGTCTGAATTTGAAATTGAAATCACCAATAATGTTAACTCTCGTCCTGACAATGATTAAAACTAAGAAGTTGAGCAAGGTTATAAAACAGTGAGATCAGTAGTCGTACAGCAGTAAAATTTTGTGGGCATCTACCTTGCTTAATAATATAATATAAATAAATATTTGTATGTTTCTAATATTTATTATACAAATATAAATTTAAAGACAATTAAAATCACATTTAAAACTTCATTAACACTATAATTGACAACTGGTGTGACAATTAAGAGGATATTAGTGAAGACATTAATGAAATTAATTACCTAGCTAACAATATTTGTACAATTTTAAATTAGCCCCAAACCCCAGTATGGCATTGTCCATTAATACAGAAATTTGATCCTCCACCGCAACTCTGATGATCTTGATCCTTGCATTCTTTAAAATTGTGCACCCTCCTTGGTCCTTGGTCATAAGTGCATTCATTGTCTTCACAGATTAATCCATAATCGCAATGGTTGTCACGTCTGCATCGACAGCCCTCTTCACCACAGTCATCCCAATCCCATCCGGGTCTTTGATAAGTCAAACCAATTAGAAGACTGAATGCAATCATAATATGAATGATTGAAATTCCAAACACTTTGTTTGAATGCATGTTATTATTAGATCTATAAATATATTATTGAAATGATTTAGTTTAAATCAATATATATTTGAAAATGTAACCTGGTTACTTAGAATACTTATATTCCTGGAATATAGATATAATTGATGAATAAAATTGTTTAAAATATGAGTTAAAACGTATTATTACTTACACTTACATTGAAAAATGTTTTTAATATTCACTCTTTGGTCAAACTTTGTGAACATAAGTTCAATTGAAATCAGTTTTAGTTGTCGTTGAAAACAGTTTACAATTAAAAGATTAAAATGTGTCCAAAGAATAATCAATGTCAAATTATGTCAGTGTTGAAAAAATTGATTAAAATAAAGTTTGCATGGTTATTGTTATGTATAATCGGATTCTCCTATCAATTGAGTGAACTATGCATTCAATACTTCAGTTCTGATACTGTGGGCAAAATTAAGGTTCAGTCGGAACAGGAGGTACGGATGCCTTCATTGAGTGTATGTCGCGAGCATTTGTTGTCGTTTGAAAAAATGGCAAAACTCAACAAATCGTATGAAGAATTATATTCAAGGTATTTGAAAGCACTGGAAACCGAAGACTTTCGGAATCAAAAGATATCTTCTTATTGGGAAAACCAGTACTTAAATGCTTCAAAAAACATTCTCAACGATAGGGCACTCAACGTAAGCTATATTTTTGATGAGTTGAGTATTGATATGAATAAAAGCCTACAAGTTTCTGCTCATGGATATCATGTAAATCAGAGTTACGAAGGACCTATAAATGTTGAAAGTAGTCGAAAGAATCCCATTCAGAGTGTTGTATATTACGACGAAAATCGTTTATTTAAATGTGCAACCTACTTTAGTGATATTACCAATGAAGGACATGAATTGAAATTTTTCTTAGAATCCATTAAATTAATATTTAATCAAGATAATAAAACAATACCATATAGTCTTGCCCAGTATCAATTTATGTCTGTTCATTCATCCAACAACTTTCCAAGAATAAGTTTTGGTGATAACTTTCACAATTTGAAACTGGGTTCAACTTATTCCGCTTCATTTCATCAATTAAATGCACGTTTATATAGTACCAAGGATAGCAATTGTAAGAAATATCAATCAAATAATAAGAAATCTATGAGAAGTGATTGTATTTACAATTGTTATATAACCCGAGTCACTCATGAGTGCAATACTACTTGTCTTCCTATCGGAGACTATTTTTTGCGCAAAAATATGTTCAATAAAAGCACACAGTTTTGTGTGGACTCACATGAAAACAGTAATTCAAGTAATTGTACATTAAATTGGAATACCCTGGGTTTGTTTTGGAATAAATGTGAAAGGCAATGTCCTATTGAATGCGATTATCATTACTTTACTGTGAGCACTGAAGACAAAAAAAAGATCCAAGATAGGTCAGGAAGAAATCATTCGGAGAGTGAACTTGTAGTTAATTTAATGCATAGCCAGATGTCTGACCTTTCATTAGAGGCCACATATGGTATGTCTTTAATATCATTTATATCACAAATCGGGGGTTTGCTTGGTATGTGGTTAGGGTTCTCTTGCTTTGCATTGTATAATGATATTAAACATTTTATCAAAAAAATTAAATGCAAAACCAACCCTGATAATATTGAACCTTCTAATGATATTGAACTTTCTGAAATTATTCATCCATCCAATGATATTGACCTTTCTCATGATAACGTTGATAATTACGCATATAGCAATGAAATCACAATTGAACTTGATTCTTCTCATAATAGTGACGTACGCTATGCGTACATAATGACTAATCTTGGTATATTCCATGTGTTCAGGGTTAGTTTTCAATAGTAATGATTGTATTTTAGGAAAGGTTTAGACTATTGAGTGCAACAAGAGTTGTAATAATTAAGTGATGTTTCAATTGAATATCAGTTCTGTTATAACAGTCGTAGACTGCAGTCGTATTTTGTATGAGCTCTTAAAGAGCACTTAAATTGTGTTTAATGTTTTGAATAAAGAGTTAGTTTTGTTAATAAACCGCTGTCTAATATATACGCCACTAATACTGTGCCGGATCATAGCCCAGATCCCAGTGGCACCTAATTTATACCACAGTTAGTGTGACTCAAACGTGAGTCGCATTCAAAGACTACATTTGGTTTCCGGAAGAGGTATTCCGAGGAGTTGTACGCGTGTGGAGTGGCCAGGAAGAGACAATAGTCACTGTGGGACTACCTTGGTCAGCCCTGCGCGCGTCATGACTATAGAAGTAATGCTTTGTTAGGAATACATCCAAAATCAAGAGATGACTGTTTGTTAGAGTATATGAAACGC
>JAQGAT010001020.1:0-18891 GCA_034687845.1 Pantelozetes paolii
GAGAGAGAGAGAGAGAGAGAGAGATCATAAAAAATCATGAATTTTAAACCATTTTTTGCATAAAAAAGTTTTAACACTAAATAGAAATGATTTTTCACTTTACGGACAATATTTCAAACATTTTGTATAATTATTTTGAATTTTAACTAAAAAATACTTTTTTCAGACAAATAAGAGAAATAAATAACAATTTTGTTTAAAAGTAAATATAAATAAATAATTTATTGATAGAGTGTTTTCGTCTGAGCTTTGATTCAGGGTTAGGGTTGTGACCCAAATAGCAATGTTAAGGGGGAGGGCAATGGTATTGGCAAAAGTCTTAAGTCAGAGTAAGCAAAAAGGTTTTTGTATAAGTCATCAAATAAATGATGAATTTCTGCAAAAAAAGAGCAAATTATAGGAAAAACTAAATTTATTTCTTTTATTTCAATCATTTGTTTCATTACTTTTTGAATCAACACTATTGATGTCTTACATGAAATTGTTGTCCAAAACATACACCAAAAAACAAATCAAATCTTAAACTCAATTAATTTTGCGATACATTTTCACGAGAAGAGGAAAAGGAGTTATTTTAGTTAATGATTTGAATAATAAATACAAAATATAAACAAAACTTTTGCACAAAAATAAGTACTGAAACAAATTCTTGAAGAAATAAAATACAAATATTTTGTGTAATATTTTGTTACTTTTTGTATTAACTCTCTGATAGTTATCATCGATTTTTGCAATTATTACAGGGGATTGAAATGTATTTACATTTTTATACATATATAATGCTAACACACAATATTAGGGACAATTTTTTCGGACAAACAAATTCCTGCAATCAAAATAACTATAACTAATTTGCCATGCTTACCAAGATGTGCACGGTGATATTGCTTTAAAATTATAATTAAACCCCTTTTCTTCTTTATTAACGATTAATATTTGTCAAAAAAGTTTATTTTTTAAATATCAAACGTGATTTACTAATTACTACAGAGAGGATTAAACTTGGTAATTATTTGTGATCATTGGAAAAATAAGATTCTGATGAGTTTAACTCTAAAAAAATTGTTTTTATAATTAGTTTTATTTAAAAACTATTTTCTTCTTTCTTATAATCGCATTAATATATCGGTGAATGTCGTAATGCTTTTAATGCTATAATTGAAGTCATTTCTTGATCAACATTATGAAACAGTTGATTGATATCAGGGGTAAAATTCATTTCAGAGTTTATCTATAAATTCAAGAGTTTTATCTAATTTTTATAGACTTTTAATTCATTTTTATTTCTTATGTGATTCACATTTAATTAGATTTTCATTCAAAGCTCATTCAATAATATAAATATAAATATTAATCAAAAGATTTCTTTTTCTGAAAACTATTTTAATGTTTTTGTTTTTTAACACTAATTTATAATTGATGTCAAAATTCAAGTCACGCTTAACTTAATTACATATTTTTGAATTCAATTAATATTTTTTGTTTTGAGATTTCAAATATTTACAGCAAATCTCATAACGCTTTAACAGTATTTGAAGGCATTTCTCAAAAAATGTTTTCATAATTATTATATATTTTTTGTGATTTTGTTTTTTAACTGCATTTTTGTTTGCGTTTAAAAACACTATTCACTCGTTTTGTATAGCGTTTTAAAAACTAAGAGAAATTATTCATAAGTTGTTTATTGAGTGCAAACAAAAAATAATTGAATTAATTATTCATAAAATTGTTTTTCATTTTTTTAAACAACAGTTTTGAACATAAGCACTACTATAGTCAAGTGCACCGACTGTCCGCCCAATACAGTTGAGATAGTTTTCACCAGAAATGGAGTTATCTGTGCGACTACTGAATCCGTGCCAGAACTTAACCACCTGTCCATTGATCCAAAATATATACCGCAAATTGCAGGGGATTATCAGCTTATCCATAAAATACCTCTGCCTATCATCCCTGACCAGCAACTAATCGGTTCCCATCAACTGATGGAACAATTGCCTGTCCTATTGACAGAAGCGATTCCACCCAACGCTGCCATTCCTCAAAGCCAGGCCTTAATGTCTGATTATATGCCGAGACGTCTACAACTATATCACGAAAATATTATTAATCAAAATGAAGGGATGGATAGACAGCCAGAGCTGACGGAAGGCAAAACAATTCAATACCAGAGAATGCTTTGGAATAAATTGATTAAAGGGTTTGAAGCAAAAAGATTACAAAAACAGCAAAACAATGAAATAAACAGTCGATTGAATAGCAATGAAAACATTTATAACATTAACAATGAATTGAATAATAATAACAATAATAATGAGAATCAAAATGCAGTGCAAAGTGTGAATGAAAATCCATATAAAGATCAGACTTTGGATGAGAATTCAGATACATATACTGTTCCGACACCTGAAGCAGATAATTGGCCGCAAAAGTCTGATCATAGCTATGAAAGCAATAACAATGAGTTGACTAAAACTACTCAACAATTAGATGAGAGTAGTGGTGATGAGAAAGAAGATGATTCAGATGCAGTGCAGAAGGAGGACAGGGGTCAACAGCTGCTCAAAGAGTATTTGAATTATTTGAAGAGTAAGGATAAAAGACATACAGATCAGTCGGATAGTCAACAATCTATTGATATCTATCCTATGAGTAATTCACATATGAAAGAACCGGAGATAATCCGTGGGTTTATGCCCTCAGCGCCGAAATTAACTGCTGGTTACACAGGACTACAAGTGCAGAGCGAAGCCGACTCTGATAGTTCTGATGAGCCGATTGAAAGTCAATCACAGCTTAGCTATCAGTTTGCAGTCAAACCTAATTCAGTCAATCGCTATAACAGCAAGAAATTGATGAAAGCGTTTGGTTTGCCTTATATTGTGAGCACAGGTGGCAATCATTTGCGCTTAGTTGGCAGTGGATTAAGTTTTGGTCACAAAAAGTCTGTCGAGGAAGAGGAGGACAAACGGATCGGCTATCGATATAATGAAAAATTCAGACAAAACTCCCGTGCGATTGACAACAAAAACAGTTTTGTTAACAAACCTATGGCTGATAACAGTGTATATGAAGATGAAGTAGTTTTAGTGACAGCAGATCCACATCAGCGGCAGATAATCGAGAAACTGGAGGAACAGCAACAGATGTCTTCACATAATCACATGAATTACTTGATCCACAGAAACCAAAAGCATTTAAGAGACCGTTCCCTTAATCACAATTGGATTAATTCAGAGCCCAATAGAGCTAATGATAAGAGTTTTCGTTTGGATGAGTCTATCATTGAATATAACGGTTGGAAACCTATTAGAAATAATGACAATAATGGCAAAGATGTAGAGGAAAGTGGTGTTTCTGACGGAAGAGAAGCTGAAGAAGACATACAGTCCTCGTCGTCACAGTTAGTCAGGTCTGTGGAAGTGTTGCCGATTATAGGAAGGGTTAATAATGAGTGGAAAAGTATCAGTAATAATGGGTTTTAATGTTTTATTTTATATATTTTATAAATTTATTGCAAAAACAGATATTATTTAAAACTTTAGTTATTTTATGTGATCTTTGGATTTAAAACTGCATTTATTTTATAGATTTGTATACAAATTCATATTATTTTCGGATTTTTGTTAATAAATATGATTTTTATTTTATATAAACATAAATTAAATCTATTTTTTGTAACTTATGTTTTATTTTTGCTTTTTCTCCACTCATATCAATATAAACTCCTAATTTCTGGGGTTTGTCTGCAATAATAAAATGTGAAACAAATATTAATCAATTATTTTTATCATATTTTTTACCGATAATTAGTTATTAATAGTATTTCTTTGTGACCGAAGTATTAGAAAATTGATTTTGTTTTTTGTTTCATCAAAATCTTTTTTGTTTTGCTTTATTGATGTTTAACTATCAATACATTATTGAAGAGAGTTTTGACACCAATAATGAAAAAATAGATTTCTCTCTGAATTAATAGTTAATTGAAAATTTATTTTGCTTTTATTTTGTTAGCATTTGATATGATTTGAGACAAAAATATATAAATAATTAAATGTTTATTATTTAAAGAAATAAATGTTTTATTTGAAGAAAATATTTCAATTAATCTCTGAATTTAATTATTGATTAATAAAATACTATATAAATATCTTTTTGATATCATATTTGACAGCAACCATTGATCAATCAATAGAGTGGAAAAAAAATCTGATTGGTTATTTATTCACAATTTTTAATTAACTGACTATCGATTAATAGTAATGATTTTGTTGTGATATTTGATTCATAAGAGTCTTTTGATTCAAATATTAATATCTGTTTTATGTTTCACAAAATTAATTACATTTTATTGTTTTTTTGTGTATTTAGTAGTAGTGGTAAGAAATGTGAAAGACCTTGTTGTTTGTGTCCTTTATTTTAATTCAATTGCACATTTGATTACAATCTATAAAATTCACAGATTTTTATCATTCAATTCAATGAACCCAATGATTGAAATATGTTATTGAATGACTCAAATACACAGAAAATCTGTTTTAACAGTGAATACATTAAAATTAATAATTATTTTTCAATTTTACTGTTAATTGAGTTTTGATTTATTTATACAAAATTTGTTACGAAATGTCAATCAGTTGTTAATCAGAAATAAATATTAAACGTATTTTTCAATTAACGTTAAGATATAGAGTTGTGATCAGTATTTTATCAAAGGGTTAAATAAATTTAAGTTTTATCGCAAAAATCGGAATAATTTACCAAAATTTGCTTAAAAATGTTAAATAAAACTCATTTTTGAAACATATTTTTCAAAAAAAAAACTAATTTTCACGGAAAACCAAAAATACAAAACAGAAAAGCAATTAATTTGAAAACATATTTAAGTTTGAAAATCTGTTCACTCATTCAAATTCAGACCAAAATTTATATTCAATTTAATTAATACTTTATTTGTGTTTAATATCAATCAAATATCAGTTCAATATTATGTTCAGTCTATCACTCATTGTGTTAATAGTTTTGGTCAGAAATTGTCACTCTTTTGGAGAGTTTTTGGGCTCAAATGTTGAGCCCTTTTCAATGGGTATGACCTTTATTGAAAACACGCAATGAATATCAGTGTCTATTATCTAATCTATGATTTAGATATCAGTCCTCCCATTACTGTTAAGGAAACACTTCTGCAATGTTTTAAATGCAAAAACGGTTCAGAACTGCGAAAACTACTCCACTATTCCTCATATGACGACACCTCCTCTTGTAATGACTGGAAACTGACTAAAAACAATGCACTTTTCAATATGACATTGGGATCTGAGGTGATGGAGCTTAGGATGTCTGGGCTGACCACTTATACCGTCCATTTGAACGGTTGGTTTGATTTTTACAATATTTTCTAACATTATTTAAATTTATATATAATTTAAGGAAATCTACTTTTGATACAAAACGGAATGATTACGGAAGGGGTCTGTAAAGGGGGTTATTTTGAAAAGTTTGTATTCAATGCTGTGGATCAGAGCGGGTGTCCGGGGAATGGTATTACAAAACAAATACCTATATATGGTTTGGTGACTATTACTGGTGGCCGATGTGAGGCTAAGTGTCCCGGAAGGGTATCCGTTTGGTTTGACCCTCCCGTTAGAAATAGAGTTAATTAAACATCAATTAAATAAAGTAAAGTTATGATAAACAGATCAGGGTGATTGTTTAAATATAATATTATTTAATTTTGTAATAATAAATGCTTAGAATTAATGTGAAGGGACTTTTAAACTTAATAATATTATATCACCAGCATCAACATTATTTCAAGGCATTTGTTGGATAAACTTTAACCTTGATGATATTTTGATTGAAATTATTAATTTTTAGTTTATTGTACACTAAGTGACAAAAGTTAGTGAACATTAATATTGAAAATCCAAACCAAAGACTGAAAATACTTGCCATAAGACAGAGATATTCTTCGAAATACATCTTCGGGTAAATCTCTATTATATTCGTGGGTTGTGTGGGAAAGGGTAGTATTATGTAAAACCTGGGATCATTATTTATAACCTTCTTGTCAGTCGACAAAACAAAATATTCTTTATAGCATTCAAAATATTTATCACATTTTTGTTGACATTTTTCATTAACGGTATTATTTACAGTAAAATCGTGTCTCATTTTCAAACTTTTATTTACTTGGTAGTTTAGATACGCTCTTGGATATAATCCAGTTTCTTTTAAATTCAAATCGATTACACATTCTGCAACACATTGTTCTCTGCTCTTGCCTTTAAAACACTCTTTATTGATTGGATTGAATACATGGTTAATAATAGTTTTGGTGTATTTGATAAAATATAAACCAAAAGTACCAGGCTCTAAAAATATAGTAGATTTACTAAAATAGTTATAAATTGTTTCAGTCCTTGAATGAAATGTTATAAATATATTATCGTTTTTAATTAGTGGTTGATATCCAAGCTCAATTTTTACTAACAATTGTGAGGTTAAATGAGAGATCAATCCATTGTTTATGTGTTTTACATCATATCTATCATTCAATTCATGATTTATTTGTGAGAATATTGTGAAACAAAAGTATTCATCATTTAACGAGGGTCTGTATTTAGTAATATCTTGACAATTTAAATACTTGCCATCAATAAAATAAGAACAATTGAATAACTCTTCTGGTTTATATAGTATTGTAAATTGTTCTTGGATAGTCATGTTTGTAAATAGATTGTGTTTATCTTCAAAATTAACGGTTGTTTTCAAATCACTTTTTATAATCAAATGCTTTGCAAAGCAAATACTGATTGCAGGCAATGATGTTTTGTCTTGTGATTCATATCTGATATTAGATGTGGTTTCGTATGAAAAGTATAATAAACTTAATTTATACGTTTGATACACACAACCGATTAAACAAATTGATCTTGTTAGTACAGTAATTATATTCATCGTTCAAATATAAACAAAATATTTATGAAAATAAAATATACTTTAAATCCAATTGTTGTACATTTGATTAATATCGATAAAAATGTCATAATATTAAATTTAATAATAATTATTATGAATAATTTAACTTGTTGAAAGAAATATAGGAATAAATTTAACATTAATGCATAGCAAATGAGACAATTATTGATCCAGATAAGTTATTAAACAGAATACAAAATAGTAAATCAATTTATTAAAAAGCATGAATATAATGGTTCAATAATATTTACTTGATTAAACAGTTAACTTATAAATGATTACGGTAAGATAAAATTCAATAAACACAATTTTATTTTTTGAAATCAATAAAATCAAAATTGATTAGTGTTTACATTATATTGTGGAAAATAACCATGAATCAATAAACACATCTAGGGCATTAAAACAAAAAGACACCCATTATTAATGTTACAACATTAAAACAAATGTAAATATAATATTTTAGATTTTGTTTACCTTGTTAAGACTAAAACGTTTAGTAATTTTCCGGTTATAAAAATAATTTTTAATTTAATTATTTGTACACATTATTACAAATTTAATCTTGTCTTGATTTTATAAACAAGTATTATATTTGTGCATGGTAAAATAGTACATTACTTTGAAGTTTAGTTATTAATAACAAAAAACACGATTATAACTGAAAATCTAATTCAAAGACTGCTTTATATACTGTAATACAAAGATGTTCTTCGAAATCCATTCTCTGATTAATTTCATAGCGTATTGAAGGCTGAGATGGGAATAGTATGTGAATTGTTAAAAGTAATAAGTCCTTCCTTACCCATATTGTTATCACTGATAACTTATCAGGGACTAAATTGAAATATTTATTATAAAATTTAAATTATAAATAAATAACACAAAGCTTATGACATTGCTTATGACATAGTGTTATTTGTATAGATTACTTTTATTCAGTATATTGTGGAATAAAACCATGATAATAATTATCTGAAACATATCTTGATTGAATTTTATTCAATAAATAATTTTTTGAATTTATAATTATATTTGTTTTACCAAAACAACAGTAAATATGTTGAGTTATATTATTAGGGGTTTTGCAAATAGAGTTTACAAAACATTAGAAAATGATTAAACATTTGTTGAATAGTTTTAGTTTAGTCTGAATTAGATGTCATAAAGTTAGCCTGAACATTATAGTGAATGCCTCCATCGATGACCAAATTAGCACCGGTTATGAATTCAGCGTCAGTTGAGGCTAAGAATGCGATGCCTTTTGCAATGTCTATGGGCAAACCTAACCGACTGAGTGGTGTGTGTTTTATTATCCTATCTTTAGTGGCATTGTCTACTGGGTGTGTATCAATAGATCCGGGACTGATTGTGTTCACTCTCACCCCATTCGCTCCTAACTCTAATGCCAACACTTTAGTTATCATTTCAAGTGCTTGTTTGCCGACTTCGTAGGCGAGCATTGATTTTTGCTAAACAAATGATTTCATAACTTTTAGTGCAAATCAAAACACTTATGAAAACCTACCGGAGTTCGCGTCAATGCACTCGAGATGTTGATTATATTTCCTTTAGATTTTTTAAGTAAAGGTATGGCCAGTCGTGTCAATTGGATGGTTGCGCGGACATCGATATTCTGGAAGTCATCGAAATCTTTCATAAAGTTATCGTCAGTTACCGACTCTATCGTGAAAGTGCCCGCGTTATTGACCAATACATCTAACTTTCCAAACATATCACGTGTTTTGTTAATCAAATGCTCTAAATCTTCATATTTTGTCAAATCCGCCACAACTTGTAAGGGCTGTCAACAAATGGTTGTTAAATGAAATGCAATTAAGATACAAACCAAATGTCACTTACTTCCAGCTCATGAGGTGATAGTTGTTTGACCTCTTGTGCCACTTTCGCAACAATATCTGCTTTTCTTCCGGTGACCACAACACTTGCACCTAAAGCTGAGAACAGTTTCACTGTCTGTTCCCCAATGCCAGACGTACTTCCAGTGACTAAAATCACTTTATCGGTAAAATTTCTCGATTGCTTCACCTCTTGAAAGATGTCTGGAGTTGTCGTCTCTTCTGAAAAGACGTTTGCAATGAAAACAAATGCAATGAATATTAAAAACATTTTTCATATAATAAGTATTTTTGATGAGAATTAATGTCAAATGAGATTTCAATTTCATATTATTTATAGTAAAATAGTAATCATTACGTGATTTTGTTTCAGTTATCAATCAAAATGCAGTGAAAATCAATTCGTGTATAGATTTAGCAAAATATAAATCAAAGTTTGTATTCATTATCAAAAACTCAAGATTTTTCTGACCAAATGATAGAAATATATTTAAAGGATCTCTTTAGTACTCTAAAGCACTTATAATCTATTGTTAACTACTAATACATGTGCCAAGTATTCAATGGGTAATAATAACAAGGTTCAATATTAGACATTTAAAGTAATATATCAATAAGTAAAATGATACAATGTCTGTTTTGTAAATAGGATTGTCTATTCAATCATTAATTATAAGTAAAAAATCGTATAAATTGAACCTGCATGAAAATATGAAATATGAAATATTTTAATAATTATAATTTAATTACGTATTAATAACTAAACTTCAATGTACCAATAGTACTATATTTCATCATTTTAGATATGACAGTACATATTTTTGTTATCACAAATGAGCAAAGGTCATCGTTTCAAGATAATTCTTAGAGTAGATATTTATTGTATTAAATACTAATTGTAATAAATTATGAATTAAAGGTCAGATATCACTACAAAACTGAATCAATGATTGATTAGCGGAAAATAAATAGAATACAGATCATCTTAATATTGCAATTCAGCAACTAACTTTAATTAAATTTAAATCCGGAGTAATATTAATAGTTAAAATTACAATTAAAATTAATTTCTCGTTTTATTATTAACTTTATATTGATATTTCAAACTATACACATATTAAATATGATCCAGAACTATTCTGCCTTTTATATTGTAAAGAAGCCCACCATCAATTACTAGACTTTCACCGGTAATGAAATCATTATCGATTGATGCTATAAATACTGCAAATAAAATTAAAAATATATTGAAGTAAACATTATTGAATAGATTTGGCCGTTTAATTTTCTAGTAAAAACTAGTCTATTAATTGCATCAAGAACCAATGAAAATAAATGATAAAAATTTGTAATTTGTAAAAAATAATAATTTAATAATTATTACAGTAATAACAAAACTAATTCTGCTGGAAATGACCAAGTGTATTATAAACTAATCCACCATCAATTACAAGGTTCGCACCGGTAATAAAATCAGCATCAGGTGATGCTAAAAACGCTACCCCCTTGGCAATATCAAGGGGCTGTCCAAATCTTTTAAGAGGAATATTTTGTCTCATTTTTTCTGCAATTGCTTTAAAGTTCGGATCATTAAGATCCCAGTCCTGAGTCTGGACTGTCCCTGGGCTAAATAAAATTGTATTAATTTAGGTTACATTGATGTAAATATAAAATTACCTAATTCCATTTACTCTTATATTTGGTCCCAATTCAAGTGCCAATACTTGTGTCATCATATTTATCGCTGCTTTGGCCGTATTGTAAGCCAACATTCCAGAGACCTAAAAATTAAATAATTACTACCTTGAATAAAATAAATGCATTTTGTATACAGGGTGAATTCCACCAATACTCGAAATACTGATTATCGTACCATTAGTTGCATTCAAATAAGGGATGGATATGTGAATGAGTTCGACCACAGCTCGTAAGTCAGTGTTTATTACTTTGTCAAACACTGTAATGAAATTCTTTGCAGTTATGGGTGAATCAGATTTAATGCCGGCGTTGTTCACCAAAACATCTAACTTTCCATAAGTTTTAATCGTTTCGTTCAGAAGTCTACTCAAGTCATCACTTTTGGTCAAATCCGCGGTCACTTCTAATGGCTATTAATTTGTGATTAAATTATTTGTTAAACGTTTTAATTATTTTTAATTAATATTTACTTTCAATCCTTTTGGCGATAGTTTTTGAACTTCTTCTGCAACCCTATGAATATCAGCGGCCTTTCGTCCGGTGACGACTACCTGTGCGCCCAACACAGAGAAGAGTTTGACAATGCCTTCCCCTATGCCAGAGCTGGAACCGGTGACCAAAACCACTTTTCCGGTAAAGTTTCTCGAGTTCTTCACTTCAGTGTAATCTTTGTCACTGAAGTCATAGACATTTGCCTTAACTATAGAAACCAATAATAAAACTAAAATTAATTTCATTTTTATTTTTATTTTAAGATTAATTGAAATAATAATAACTTTTGTTTCAATTATTTTCATTTAAATATAATATTTTGAAAAACATTTGTTGAGTTCTCATGAGATTAGATGTTTAGTACCAGGTATATCTATTTTATTAAGTATATCGTGAATCGTTTACTGATTATGTTTGTACCTAGATCGCATCTCTTTATGGCAGAGACACGATTTGGACGAAACCAAAATTCAATTTTTAAAATAAAAAAGTACACTCAAAAACAAAAATCATTTTAAAAATTCAAAAATTGATTGAAACAACACTTAATTTCAAAATTATATTTTAATAACAATATATAAGTAAATAATTAATCATTTGATGAATATTTCAATTATTATTTGATTGTGTTTTGGAACCAATTCCAACTCAAATATCAATTCTTTGTCTAAATATTCAAGCATTATATAGAAAACTAGTCTTAGATATGAAATCCAATCACATTAAATACTTATTGATACCTTTCAGGTGTTAAACAATTCAATAATTTGAGCAAATTTTTAATCATTTGACTCAAAATATTTGAATTAATTTTATTTTCAATTTATTTTTGAATATTTTATCAAAATCTTGATTTCAATCTAAAATTTGAGAGAAATTTAAGGGTATCACAAGTGACCCCATACCTTATCTCTATTTCTTATCATTTATTTGTTTAATGCAGGCTTAGTTCACCTATTCTTGTCTCTGCTTTATGGTTTTGGAGAATATAATATTTGATTAATTCTTATAACAATATCTTTATTTATTTGACATCACATTATGATAACTCAATCCCTATCCTTAAAAGTAACCAAAACCTCGTTATCTCACATCAATCTTAATGACCGACTTATAACACTCATAAGTGCTATAACCAATGTCACTCCAATTATACCAAGATATGCTTCTTCTATATAATTTGATTAAAATATATACAGTATATGCGATAATAAAGGACAAAGACGGCCCCCAATGGTAAATAATCCCACGAAAATAACATTAAAATGGATGTGTAATCTTGTTAGTTGAGGTGATCCTGAACAAGGTTTCAATGGAACACTTTTTGAAATTATGGTGCAGTTAAGCGCTAGAGGGATCTAAAATCTAAATTTTTAAGTTAGAGATTTTGACAAATAAGACATCAATTCCGACTAAATCGACCATGCTGAATCGAATGGTGCAAGTAGGAATTTTGTCAGATGAATATTTCTTATGATATTTAGGGAAAAACATTTCTTAATTTTCTCCATCAAAAGACATTGATGAGACTCATTCTAATCGAAAGAGGAGGTTATGTTGACCATACATTAGCTTTTGCCACCACAAGATTCCGATGCGTTTAGGCGCTAGAGGGTTCTAAATTAAAATTTTCAAATTACAGATTTTGACTATTAAGATATCAATTTCGACTAATTCGACCATGCTGAATCGATTGGTGTATATTAAAATTGTGTAGAAGTAATAATTTTAAAGTTACGGGTAGATTTAGTAAAATGGATGTGATTTCCTATTAAATTTACCCGTAACTTTAAAAATATTACTTTTATACGATTTTAATATACACCAATCGATTCATCATTGTCGAATTAGTCGGAATTGATGTCTTATTTGTCAAAATCTGTAACTTAAAAAATTCAACTTTAGAGCCCTCTAGCGCCTAAACGCACCGGAATCTTGAGGGGGCAAAAGCTAATGTATGTTCAGCATGACCTCCTCTTTCGATTGGAATGGGTCTCATCAATGTTTATTGGTGGGATCAAATTGGCTTTGTCCTTTAAATTGGTTTCGATTTTTGAAATCAGCGTAAAATTCTAGCTAAAATTCATGTATAATATTCTCGGGGTTAACTTATCGATGCTGACTAATTTATTTAGTAAATTTTAAGTAAATTTAAAAATTACATAGTATTGTTTGAATTGACACAATATGTCAGACAATGATTTATAAGTTGATTATAATATATAGTAATTAAAAGCAAACAATTCAACGAATGAACCTGTTCATTATAAGTATTGAATTATTTGAATATCATGTATATATAAATTGTATGTTAACTATGAATATAAATATATTTCTCAATTTTATTAGAGATCTGTTAACTGTAGTGAATTATGACCCTCATCATTGATGATATAACTGTAAAGTCATTGCCTTAAATATAATCATATCGTTATTGATTGGTTGGACTTTATCCGAGTTGTTTTACTTTGATCTGGAAAGGCCTACCAGTTGTGTACCCCGAGTGTCTGTGAACGGACGGATCTTGAGCTCAAATTATTGTTCAAAAAGTTCATAAAATTTTAAAATATTTATTCATTCAAAACAATTCCTAAACATTTTGTGATTAATAACTTATTATACCTGTATATAGCATTAGCACCGGTAGTCTATACAACAGATATATTTGACACGCGCAGGGCTGACCAAGGTAGTCCCACAGTGACTATTCTCTCCTCCTGGCCACTCCACACGCGTTCTTGTGTCCTCCGGATGGTGTCCGGGAACCAAATATAGTCTTTAAGTGCGACTCACGTTTGAGTCACACTATCTGTGGTATAAATTATGTGCCAAAGGGATCTGGGCTATGATCCGGCACGGTATTAGTGGCGTATATTAAGACCAGCGGTTTATTATCAAAACTAACTCTTTATTCAAAACACTTGATTACAAAATAATGCTCTTTAAGAGCTCATACAAAATACGACTGCAGTCTAAGACTGTTATAACAGAACTGATATTTAAGGGGAGTATTACTTAAACACTACAACTCGTGTTCACTCAATAGTGTAAACGTTTCCAGTAATACATTCATTACTATTGAACCAAACCCTGAACACATGGAATATACCTTGAACAGTCATTATATTCGCATGGCATACGTCATATTTTTGTTTTACTGTATAATTGATTACAAAATTTTTAATTTAACTTTTGATTAGATTTATTGAATTCGTATTGAATTACATTTGAAATGCCTTTTAGTGACAAATGTTTTCATAATATTAATGCCATTTTGTGAAACAATTTTCATATAATGGACTCAAAAACAGCGATCGTTTGGTTTGACCTGGAGTTGAAGATCAAGTCTATTATTAGACGAAAGGAAAGGATAGTTTTGGACAAAATCAGTGGTTTTGCTGACTTCGGATCTTTGACTGCAGTTATGGGTCCATCAGGTGCTGGTCTCACATCACTATTGATGTGTTTGAATGGTATGAATAACAACAGATTAGGGGCTGAAACCAAACTTAGGGTCAATTCATCTCAAAAGATTAGATCGACTTTTATTGGTAACAATGAAAAAGACTTTTTAATTATGGGTTTGACTGCAAAACAAAATATGATTTACGCCTCAAAACTCAAGAATAGTTTATATGACGAAGAGATCGATCACGAGATGAATGTCTCGACAATAATGTCTGATCTCTTAATTGAAGACATAATCGACACAAAGGCTAAGGACTGTAGTGGTGGTCAACAGAAACGACTGGCCATTGCTTTAGAGTTGACGGCAATAAACAAACCAAACATTATTTTATTTGATGAGCCGACCACTGGTTTGGACAGTAATGTCGCAGAAGTTGTCAGTTATTTATAGTTTTAACAATTGATTCAAATAATTAAAAACTAATTACCAATCAATAGGTAATGAATTGCCTGAAAGACCTGTCATTAAAGCACAGGATCTCAATCATAGCATCCATACATCAGCCCAATTCAGATGTACTCCAAATGGTTGACAATTTGTATGTTTTAGCCAAAGGAGGGGTTTGTGTATACTCTGGTCCACCGAAAGACCTCAACCGACACCTAATGGACTGCAATATTATCTGCAATGAAAATCAGGTGCCAATCGAGACATTGATTACTATTGGAAGCAAAGGAACAGACGATCAAAGAGTGATTGAATTGCGAAACAAAACTTCTTCACAAATATTACATTCAATTGAAAGCAAATTCAAAGAAACAAAAAAGAAATTGATTTCAAAGCAAAACAAGAGATTCAGTGTTAAAGACATTTATCTTTTGATTGAAAGATCAATCACTGAATTTGTTGCATATAAATGGCTTCAAACACTACTATCCTTCACATTAGTGATAGGGGTTTGTGTATCATTTGGAGTGCTCTTCAACCGAGACATCGGTAAATACGATGACTGCATAACATTGAATACCAGTTCAAATACCAGTTGTTTGCAAGAGATTGACAACAATTATATGATTAATCAAAACTACCATTACATTGGATTTGTTATAGGAATGTTAGGTATAGTCCAGTGCATACTTACTATCAATGAAAAGATAGTGAGAATAAAACTGTTCAGAAATGAACACCAAAACAGTTGAGTAAACTATAGATCACTTGAAAGTGAATTTGAATTGAAAATCAAATTATGATTTGTCTATAGATTGGTATTCAAGTGGTGTTTACTATATCACTGAAACCATTGTTGACTTTATTCCGATTACAATTTCAGCAGTTTTTGCAACTCTTATCACATTTTATATGTCACACCAATTGAACGAATGGAAGAGAGTATTGTCTTACCTTGGTGCAATGATTGCCACTTTTTATACAGCTGAGGGTCTTGGTCATTTAATAGCTATTCTACTGTACAAAAACAAACAACTTTGTTTTAGTATTGGGTTTTTATACAATATGGGGGGCGCATATTTAGGGGGGTTTTATGTACCAGAAGACGATTCAAAAGTGTTTTTCAAAATATTAAGCGATTTTGCAATCAATAAATATGCGGTCTATTCCTCAATGGTATCCACATTTGGATTAAATCGATGCAGTGATGGACAGGTATCTAAATTTCTTTATGTCTTTAATCTCTCAGGCGATGATGAGTATATTAAAAATATATTCAATTCGTGGTTTCAATTTTTAACACTGAAAGTGTTAGCACTGGTAGTATTGTTGGTAACATTAAATCCAAATGGGTTTCAAAATATTATCAATTATTTTAAAAAGAAATTTAGAAAAAGCGAAAAAAATAATGAAATAATATTACAAAGTATTTCAAGATCTGTGTTTGAAGGACAGGGATGTGATAATATGGTTGACATTGATCTGTCCAATGAATCCATCGGTTTGTTTGAAACCCAAAATAACACCGAAAATAATGTAGAGATCGATGAAAACGATCGAAAAGAGAGACTAAGTATCGGATGGTTTGACATCACTTTGAAAATAAACAAAACTTGTTATTCAAAAGAAAAAGTGATTTTAAGAGGAATTAAAGGTTTCATTGAATTCGGGTCTTTGACTGCACTGATGGGTCCGTCCGGTGCGGGAAAGACATCACTATTAAAATGTCTGAACGGAATGTACAGAACATTAATGACAAAAGAGTCGAAAATATTTTTAAGTAATTCACAGAAAATCATGACTTGTTTTATAGCACAGGACCAAAGGGAACACCTATTGAATGGGTTGACTGTAAAACAAGCGATCATTTATGCGTCAAAACTTAAAAACATTGGGAATAGTATTGACCACAACATAAACGCCTGGACTCTGATGGAAGAGTTGGCCATAACTGACATCAAATCAGTTTCAATAGAGAAATGCAGTTTTGGTGAACAGAAACGAGTGGTTATGGCTATGGAAATGACACCCGAAGTAAAACCAAACCTTATTTGTGTTGACGAACCCACTTCTGGTGTTGACAGCTATTCCGCACTTTTGGTTTGGGTTTGAAATTAATTATAAAATACTTTTCTTATGATTTCCTATCAATAGATGATTCAATGCTACAAACGATTGGCACAAAAGCACAGCATATCTATCATAGCATCCATACATCAGCCAAACCTCGAGTTATTAATGACTTTCGATATGTTATATGTGTTAGCGAAGGGAGGAATCGCTGTATTTTCCGGTCGACCCCAACATCTAAATCAACACTTAAGTGACTGTAATATCATTTGTAATGAAAACCAGATTCCAATCGAAATATTGCTTAAATTCGGAGGCAATGGTGCTTCAGATCAGACGGTGAGGGAGTTGTCGGACAAAACCATTGAAGATATGAGAAGATATGACAACAGAATCGCAAACGAATTGATACTCTATTCAAACGGAATACCCGTTAGAAGTAAAACATTTTCCATACCCGAGCTCTGGTATGTCTTCCAAAGAGCTTTGATATATACCATAAGATATAACTGGAAAGTCATTGCCTTAAATATAATCATATCTTTATTGATTGGTTGGACTTTATCCGAGTTGTTTGACTTTGATCTGGAAAGGCCTACCAGTTGTATACCCCGAGTGTCAAACAGTTGCTTACATACAGAGGAAACAATCAGAAACGATAATCTTCTTAATTTCAACTACTATTACCATGCTAATCTTGCATGTTTTTTGATTTTCTTTACCATAATATCCACGTCATTTGCCTTCTCCACTGAAATTAAAGTATTTCTTAATGAATACAAAAACTGTGAGTAAAAGGCAACGAATAAATGGTTTTATTAATGCATTGAATACACGATAGACTGGTATAGCGTTGAGTCATATTTTGTGGTGAAATCCCTGATAGATATGATTCCGTTCCTAATAATGATCGGTCCGTTAGTGGCCATCATTGATGTCTACGATAGAGACGGCACTTATATAGACATTCTCTTAGTAATGGGTTTGGCGTTAACTGTAGCACAAAGTTTGGGTCATATTTCTGGTATACTATTTGAAGACAATGCTATGGTTTTCTCGATCGGAATCATTGCAATAATGGGTTCATTGGGCGGGTATGGCGTCCCTCAGCGAGAGTTCACGGATGTAATCAACAAAATATCAAACTTAGATCCGGTTAAGTGTTATCTGAATTATATGACTGTCCTCTTCTATGGCTTCAATCGATGCACTGAAGACCAGATGTCATCGATTATGTATACAAATAATTTAGACGACGATATATTTGACAAGAGTTGGCATTCATTGATAGCACAGGTGGTATTATTTAGAGTTCTCTCATATGTGTTACTCAAACTAAAAGTGAACAGGGGTATAATTGAGATCAAAATTAATAATATAAAAAATTCGTGTCAACTGTGCTTTAAATTAGTTTAATATTAATTATATTAAAACATAAATAGTGTTATAAAACTAACCTAGTTCCTCTTGGACGCAATAGTAACGAAATATCTATAAAGTTATGAAAATCTTGTTTTATTATAAATAAAATATTCAGTAATTCTTGAAATCTTCAGTTTATGTTTTTCATCTGTGCATTTCAAACACTCAGTATTGCATCTTGGTCGAATATAATTCTTATTATATTGTTTTACATTTGATTTTATTGGAAAAAGTGATGAAAATTATTGTTATTTTATTTGGGAATTGTCACTTTAGCGACATGTAATTACATAGCGATTGGATTCCAGTCCGGAGTCGTTTTAAGAAAATTATTAATTGATAGTCAGAGTCTGATAGTATATCTCATTGCTAATCAAAATGTCATTATTTATCTTTCAATAATAATTATAAAACAACATTATTCAATATATTGTGATGAATAGACCAAGAATTAAGACAATGAGTCAGACGTCGAGGAATCAAAAGTCGCGGTGTGTTTCAGGGAAATATGCT
>JAQGAT010001021.1:0-18876 GCA_034687845.1 Pantelozetes paolii
CTGAAAATCAATTGAAATAACGATTAAAACAATTATTTATTTACTTTTTATTACTCTTTTAGTCTTAATGTCAATCACTTCACAAGAGATAGCATTACTTTACACACAAATAAGGGGGCAATTCGTGGGGCTCTTGTTTTTTAGTGCTTTTCATAAGGGGGTTATATTAATTAATTTTATTAATACTTGAAGCAGGGAACTACTAAATTAAATTATACAGCAATAGATTTTATTTTGTTTATTAAAAATTTACTTGTTAATATTATCTTTTATAAATAAGAGAGTTTGATTGGTAAAATATTTGACCCTAATCTCACTCTGCCAGGGGTGAGTGAGGTGACCAGGGTATTGGTATTGGTATAAAGTTTTTCATTAATCATGATATTTACGTAAAATATTAAAGAGAAGATTATCTGAATTAAAATAAGACATTAAACTCGCGGTTGAGTTATATCTGTAGTCATAAGGAGTTTCGCCGTTATATAGGGTTTTGTCATTAATTGTGTTGTGATTTAAGCGAAAACATTCAATTCGTTTGTCTTTATAAGTATTATTCAACTCATGTATGTCTACCGGCGCTGAACTTTGAGCTATCATTTGATTTGATATTTCAATAACGGGTCTGATTTCTCTCATATAATATCTTTTGGGAATAATATACTCATAAACCTCTTGAATGACAGGAATGTTGACTTCTTTCACAGTTATTTGTGGCCCGTCTTCCGATTTGGTGGCTCTAAGAGGAGGGACTGCTTCTGGTGTGTGACTGTGTGTTATGTGTACATCACTGCTAACACTTTTGAAGTTAAAAACAATTGGAAGTCTCTCTTCTCTATTAATGTCGACTTCAAATACTGCCGGTGCTCTTGTCGTACGTTCCACTCTGTAGTCAGAGGTATCCACGTATTCAATCGGATGTACTATTCTATGGATGGGAACTCTTATTGGCTTTAACTTAGGCTTTGAATAACTTTTGATTTGAAAATTTCCAATATTTTTGAAATGAATTTTGTTTTTTGAAGACAATCTCAATCCAAACGGAATCACATTGTCGTCAGAATTGATGTCATTTTCTGATGAAATTATTTCACCGATTATTTGAAGACATATTAACACAATCTTTAATGAATTGGATTTCGCTTTGGATTTCACTATAAATTCAATTTTTATTATTATTAATATTATCTAAAACTGAAAACTATTGAAATACAGTATTAATAATCTAAAATAGGACTAAATTTGTCCAGATTTGAACAAAAAGTATAAACTTTAAGAAATCCCCCTTCCCTTTCCCCTTCTCTCCCTCTCCCCCTCCTCCCTCCGTGGGAAAAGTTGGTGGTTATCTCTGATTAAAAAATTTATTAATTTATTGGTTAAAGTATTTTTTTATAAGAAATTGTTTTTTAACTTATAATTAAATAGTTTTATATAAAATATAAAAAATATATGAAAAATACAAACTTTGAATGATTTGTTGAATTCATTGACAAATATTAGATAAAATGTAATTTACTTTCAAAAGTAATACAAGAAATCAATTGAAAACTACAACAAAGTGTTTATTCATTATATTTGAAACACAACTTTGAAATATATTCACAAATGTATTAAATCATTGAAAATAAGTTAATTTGTGGCGACGGCGACAGCACTGGTCTCACTGCACAAACTGTATACCCGTTTCTGAACTTCAGATTAAATTAAGCGTTGATTCAAATTCAGTGAAAGAGAATGAATAGTAATACCTGTAATACAGTAATAATAATATGCAATAAAATGTAATAATTGGTTGAATTTGAATGAGACTTATGAGACTTGACTTAAATAATAGGTCACTGTTTATGAAAACATATTTCAAATAATAGTATATTTATTTAATTTTGTAATTTTGTGAACAAAAAAGTGACAAAACATTATAAGAATTGAGTTTTTAATATAAATCGGAACCAAATTATGTGAAATTGAAATATATTTTAATAAATATATAATTACTTAAATATTGTCATATAATTTGTGTTCATTGTATACCGGGTAATATAAGTTGTATATTGTAAATGTTTTTAGTGACTCGGTGTCGAACATGGATTACTTCTAACCTTGCTTATGTGTATATTGGCATAAATTTAATACTTGACGTCTAATATAACATTTGTTTTAAATCTAATTTTGAAATAAGGAATAAATAAATTCATAATGGTATATTGAATAATTGATTTTATCAAGGTAAAACAAATTGCTCATGTGATAATTTTGATGCACTTGTGATCATACAATTATCCACATAAATAACATTGCTAAAGAAGTTTCATTATTAGTTAACATTTAAATAAATATTAATACCTGTATTTAAAATATGTTAAAAATATATTCATCAATGATTCATGTTCATTTTGAAAAATAAATCAATTGAATTTTGTCACTATTATTAGTATTACAGTATTATATACATGTCTATCAATTTGAGGAAGATAATTTTTTATTATTTGTAGTATTGAAGATTAATATTGAATATACGATAATATCAAAATAACTTATACTCATTAGTGAGTCTCTAACCCCTAATGATCTCTAATTAAGGTGTGATTCTCTAAACTATTAATATACAGGTACTATATTATATTGAATATTTTAAATCTTCGTTTCAATGTTTAACATCTTTTGTTAATAATTGTAAAACTATTTTCAAAACATTTCATTTGATTAATGTTTAAGCCGTAAATACAGTTACAATATCTTAAGATCTAAAAAATAAATAACAATTTTGTGTTCTTTTATTAGATTTTATCACATGTTTTGTAAAAATAGTAAAATTTGAAATCCATATCATATATCAGGGATAAGAATGAGAGGGAAAATGAATATTCACTTCTATCCATATACAGTATTTTGTCTCTTCTAATGATTCATATTACTGGACATCACTTATCATTAATCCCTTCCACTCATGAGTAAAGATATTTTGTTAAGTTTTTGATTGTATCGGTTACACCAAGGTAATAATATATTTCATAAACTCAATTTGTGATAATACTCTGTCTCATGTTGTGTCTAGGTTCAAGTTGTCTGCTCAGTTATATAATAGTCAGGTGTATATTATAAAAGATTGCAATTATGTGAAATGATTAGAATTATGCTGTCTCACTTAATGTCCTAATTTTCCTGATTTAATACCTTTAAGTATTGTGTTTTTGTAACCTTTTAAGGATATGTTATAAATTTTAACATAATATCTGACACAAAACCATAATATTTTTAAATTCAATATTATTTTATGGTTTAAAACATTTAACGAATTATTAATATTTATTCTTTCAATTCAATAGTAATATTCATTCCTTACTTACAATCAAATGTCAATTAATATTATATTTTCAAAACAAACTTTTGAACAAAAAATCTCTTTTACACATTGTTTTACACAACTTTTATACAATTAATAAATTTATAAAACTAGACTTCAATTTATAAATTAAGGCAAGGTTGTTTTGTTGTTTTATTTCAGGTTTGTAATATTAATATTTTAATGAAGTATTCAATTGTTATTTTGACTTAAATTTATCTAAATATAGTCATCTAATAATATATTTATTTATAAATACAGTACATTTCAAATATAGTATACTGTATTTTTAAAGATTAAAAAATTTGCTCTTGGACAATGATATTCTAATTTATACAGGGGATAATAATCTAATGATATTGATCTGAAACTAAATGTGTTTTATTTGATTCTTTACTCTCCTTTAGATTATCACTAATATTTACATTCAATTATATTTATAAGCATTAATTATTTTATTTTAAATTAAACTCATAAATCTATTGATCTATTGATCTAGGTCAACTATAATTTATAAATTTATTTTTTTTGTTTAACAATTAATTATCATAGACATCATTTAAAAACTGAACATGGTTAATCAATTAATAATCTTAACAAAAGAATCAAATTTTCGTTTTTTAATAATTTTTAATGTTTTCAGTTTTGACCAAAAGATTTGAATTCAAAACTTTGTCATTTGTTTTTTGTCATTTGATTTCTCTATTGCTATCATATCTTCAATAAATGAGTTGTCATTAATGGTATTATTACGGTTAGTATCAATAAAATCATAACCCGTTTCAATAGAATTGGAGGTTTGGGTTGAAATTTGTTCGTCAATTAATGGGTCAATCGATACATCACTTGTTTGAGAATTTATTTCTGTCTTCTCTGTTGACAAATAATTTTGTTTTTCACTCAATGTTTTCTCAAATTTATTTAATCTAATGATAGCATCAATGAGTGCATCGCCCGGGAAGTCAATCATTAGTATCCCTACGAACTCTGGTCTTTCGTTTTGAATATATTTTAGCGTTAAATCATTTGTTCCCTCAAAAGCTATTAAACAAAAACTGCCCAAACAGTAGATGCGGGGAAAGTCTGGATAAACATCTTTCCTAACCAGTGTTGTTCTACCAGTCAGTAGAAGAGGCGAATCTGTCCTGTGATCAGATCGACCCCCGGCCACAAAGTAAGGAAACACAAAAAGAGGTATTTGTCCCAAATATGCTGTGGACCCGGACAAGTAGTTCACATAATAGACTTTCTCTTTATGTTTGTCTGATTTAATCAATTGTTTCTTTACTTTTTCCCATTTGTCGTATAAACCAAAAATAGACTTCACTTCATATTCATCCTGAATATCAAACAATTTGTAGTCCAAACCGTACATTCCTGTTGAGAGAAAGTCTTGTATTATAACAACCTTTCCTCTGACTGCACTCAACAAAGGGTTTAATGAATTTGGTTCCCAAATAAATGATTTAAACGATTCATTAGTTATGTATTCCTTAAATGTGTTTTCAAATGAATTGTTATTAGAGTTTGATTTCAATTCTTCTTTAACTCTAACGAAGAGCACTTCCGATGGGTTTTGACTCAAGAAATCAACAAAAATGTCCAAAACATCACTAAATTCTATCCTTTCGTCAAAATATTGGTTTTGTATACGAAATCTATTGCCTTTATGTCTACATCGGATGTCAAACACTCTGATTCCCGCCTTAAGCTGTGATTTGATTGACAATGATTGACATTGAGGTATATCTCCACCCAATAATGCCATCGATTCATGAGTACCGGGAAGTGAGAGTGACATTAGGTGTGTATCGTCGCTGATATTACTCATCCAATTGCTGTTGTCTATTACACTCACATTTTCATGTGAATATCCGGTAGTACTTAATGTTTTCCTTGTGTCGCGTCTGAAGTCAATGTCTTGATTTTGATGTCCAGTTTGCACCGGCCTATCAACTGAACACAATTTTAATTAATATTTACTCTATGATAATCTAAAAATGAACAAGTCAATTTTACACACCGTAAGGAAGTTTCCCTTGAATTAGAATGGAAGAAAAAATAACCAAGTATGAACTCAAAATGTAATTCATCATTCTTATTTTTAATTTAAATTATCGAAACAAAAGTCAATACTTATTCTGAAAAGTTATATAAAAAATAAATTATTGTTTTAATAGTCTTTGAATTAAATAAATGTTTTTATTGACACAAATTAGTGTATGTTTTTTGGCCTAATATTTTATTTCAAAAATAAGCCAGCAAGTTGTGTTAAAAGAACATATTATCCTAGTCTAATTTATAGAGGTAAGCAATGTACAGATCAATCATAATAAATTTTATAACCTAACTTTTATAAGCACTGGTTCGTCTGCACATAAATGATCTTGCAAAATTAATATTAATACATCATTTATACAATTATAATCTTTTAAAAATGTATTTTCAAATTGTTTTATATTTTAGAAAATATCAGAATTTATATATCAAACTTATAAGTTAATTCAGTATACTATCCAGGTTATATCATTAATAGGAACATACAATAATTGTATAATACTTATCGTATAATAGTATAAAAATCGATATTGTTTTTAGAGATAATATTTTAAGATCGCAGCACAACATCACAACTAATAATGAAATGAATTGATTGTCTGCACAGAAGAACGCATGCGATGGACATAAATGTAATGTTATTTAATGATTGCAGACACGAGTAGTCGACGTATAATCTCATTACATAATACAATATAATATACAGTATAATAATGTTTTCACTATTTTTCATCGAAGCGAAGATAAAAACACATTTCATTCATAAGAATTGAAAACCAATTTAAATCCACATTTGTGTCACTCTTTCTCTGTTAATGTTGTTTCATATTATATAATATCTGTTTATAAATTCATATTTCAATAGTAATAAGGATTCAGTTTATATATAAATAACTGTTTTTTCATAAATGATTTAATTTATTGTTGTTTTTATATAATATTTATTGGTTCTAACTAATTTAAAATTTACCTTTCATTAAATTTTCAAATTTTAGTAATAATTTCATAATATTTAGTATTAATCACAATATAATTAAATACCCAATGCATAAATGGTTGGCCCCGTCTTCTATTCATTTTCTCCAAATGCATAGACAGTTAACGGATGACTCGGATGACAACCTTGTAATAGAATTTAGTCATAAACTGATGGCAAATGAATTGGCGATAAAAGTGCCAAAAATGCAGGTCTCAGAGAAAGACGGAAAAATGTATGCATTGAATAACAGTTCACTACAACTGATGCGACAATTAGAAAAGCAAGGTAAACTGCAAAAGGGACTTATCCAGGTGGAAGTTGTGCCCTTAAGTAAAGTACCAGCAAATATTCAAAGGAGTATGATTGTTGAAAGCGAACTTGGTTATCATGATGATTGCAGAACAGATGGTATTGATTCTGCTCTTGATGAAGATGATTGCAAAGCTGGTAAGTTTGAGTTAATTTTAAGTGTGATTACCAAGATGATACAGTATTAAACTTTAATTGAATCTTTTTTTTCTTTATTGCAGAAAGTTCTAAATCCAATGTAAATAAAAAGGGTTGTTATCATAAACTTCATTCAGAGTCAGTTAATGCACCGACAATTTCAATGGTAAATAACAGCATTGGTATCATTGGACCCATCAGTGCAGCAAACAATACAACTACTCATACGAGTGATGATTCAGATCATGAAACAGACGATGAAGAAGACGGAGAAGATATTGAAGACAATAGTTCTGATTCGTCCACTTCTTCGGAGACCTTACAGTGCAATGTTTGCGATCATTCCTTCTCTAATGCAAGACAACTGGCCACACATCAGCTTAATAAAAAACATTTTGGGTGCTCTGTTTGCGATACTGTCTTCCCATCTCTCACTGCTTTGGAAGAGCATAAGGAAACTCTTGAGCACTGGTCTGACACTGACAACAATGAACAGTCAGATGAAGACAATGAGCAACAAAACCAAATCTCAAGGCCTTTGAAGGAAGAGTTGGAAAGACTTCTTTAAACATTGTTTTGATATTTCAATCAAATTCTCATTTATACCTGTATCTCTAAAAACTATTATTTTTTTCAATTTTCACATCAATTATAAATGATTTTAATTATTATTTTAACATTTGATTCAATAAATTCAGAAAATATTATAAATTTGATTACAAATAATATTAAACATAAATGACTACAAAAAATAACATTTAGTGTTCATTTCATTAAATGTTTTCATTACTTGAGTAAATGTTATCAAGTTTTAAAACAAAAATATTTATTAAAGGACCATGAAGATTTTGGTTTAGATTCAGATGTTGTACTCTTAAAGTTGGATGTGCCCTGAAAATGTATAGGGTTGTTTTTGAATATATATTCAGCAGGTTTAATTTAGTATGTTGAATACAAAATACAGTAATGAAAAACATATTGAATATATCCAACAAAATCGATACTTTTAATCACAGTTTTCAATATTATAAATTCATTTATGATATTAATTGATGAAAAACTTGACAATAACTCAAAATTAATAATAAGAACTTTGAGGCGATATATTTGCACAAAATATTCAAAAGAGATTTGAAACAAAATTGTTAAAAGTCTTGATAACAGTTGGAATATTTGGCGAAAATCTTCTTAAAATATGTTTTCGTTGAAAAAAATTCATTATTTTGTTACTGAATATATGATTGTTTGAAATTAAATCATTATATCTTTCATTATATTTATGTCTATACTTATACTTATATTTTATACATTCATTAATTTCAATACAAAAGAAAATATTAATAATTAAAATAAAAAACAAATAATTTCTAAACATATTTAGACTTAGAATTGGATTTTTTAAATTAAAATAATAATCAGTTTATTATGAAATAAATTTAATTTTGATATATTTGTCAAACCTTATGCGGAAATGAGTTTAATTACAGGGTTTTGCATATTTATTACATATCACACACTTCTTCACATTTATTTCATAGTATTGTTAAAAACTCCAACACTTTCTCCAAAACTAAATTTATTTTACTTTTAATAAATTGAATCAATTGTTGAAAAAGTGAAATAGTTTTGGAGAAAAGTATTGAGTTTTAAACCATAATATGATTTATTAATAGTTATGAAGACTTACAAAGCATATGACAAACACTATATAATTGACTTTGAAAATGATAGGCCCTACAAGAAGTTTCATTTGTTATTATCAATACATTAATAAACATTTTGAAAATAATTATAATTATATTTCATTTGTTATTAACTATTATTTAAACTTAAATGCAATTAAAATCTTTACAATTAGTGACAAAACATTAAAATATTAAAAATGAGTTTATTTGTTGTCGTTATCGACGAAAACGCCTTCGAATACAAAGCTTTCGATTGAATTTCTTTGAGATATCTTTTCATCCATTTTGCGGTCAGTAATGTTGGGATACTTTCCGATTGCGATCATAGCGTCAACACTATGTGTTTCCTTATTGATACCAAACACCTTATATGTCTGATCGTAATCAAAACCTCCCATTCCATGCACAACAAAACCTCTTGCTGTTCCTTCCAATGCCATTGAGATCCAGGCGGCGCCGGCATCATAACTGTGGGTCGGAATCAAAGTCTTCTCGCCTTTATATACCCAATACTTATTGGAGACGACAACAACCAAAGCGCTGGCATTTTTAGCCCAATCCTGATTCAATGGCCACAATAAGTCAAACAACTTCTGCCAATGAGTTGTATTGCGTTTTGCGTAAATAAATCGCCAGGGTTGCAAATTGTAGTGGGACGGTGCCCAACGCCCGGCCTCAAACAGTGTCATCAGATCCTTATCCGATATGTCTTCTCCCGTCATCTCTCGCGGAGAGGTTCGGCTCAATAGCATCGGATGAATCGGATACTGACTTTTGCGCTCCTATTGTGACCATTAAATGCAAAATAATATAAACATAAAAATTGTTTAAAATTAATTAGAATTCTCACCTGAAGGGGCTTTTCTTCGTATTTATAAGATTCACTCATTATATCAAACGCTATAATTGGGACAAATATTAAACAAAATTTAAACTGAAATACAAATAAATAGACATTTCGTGAAAAAATATAATTATAATTATTGTTTAGTTTTTGTATATTTATTTCAATTGCTATTCAATGCTTAGCAACCAATCAATCAATCAATTAATTAAATTGAATAAATGATTTGATAATTCAATTGAAAATCAATTGAAATTAAAGTAAATTAAAATTCAGTGATTTTAATGATTAAAAAATTATTTATAATTACATACAAATAAATTTCAATTATTTGTTAACTCTTTGTATTAAATAAGTTTTAAAATATTACTTAATTATAAATACCTTTAAAATTGATTCCAAAATTGTTTGTAGTCTTCGAAGAGAAGGCAATCACAGAATCACTGAAAACTTTTTGATGTATTTTTTGTAAAACAGTTTTTGTGAATATATTTCTTATAACACGAAACGACTTTATATTATATTATATTAACGATCAAAAAGAAAATTACAATTAAAGACGTTTCAAGGATTTGTGACTATAAATACACCTCAATATACCGCACAGTCAGTCAGTCATTCAAATCATACAAATATTATTTATTAAATACTATTTTCTTGCAATCATTGGACTCATTGTTAAACAGTATTTATTTACTTGAAATGCAAATAAAAGAGAATTTTTATAACTATTGAATACTTTTACAAAAATAATTGTAAAAATAATTGTAAAAATAAATTTCAATTATATTTTAAATAAAATATAATTTTTCAATATTTCCTTTAATTTATACCAAAGTCTATGAAATGCACTAAAATTCAGTACAATTGAGTACAACTGCACTAAATGTCAGTGCATTTTAAATAATGTTTAACAGTTTGACTGTATTTATGATGTTTAGCATAAAATTGTTAAAAATTAGCCAAAAAACCAAAACTTAACTTAACTTTCATTTCAAAGTAAAGCCTTTTTGATTCACATTTAAGACAAAAATGACATTTTTTGGGAAATCAATAAAAATTGTCTAAAATTTAAATATTTGTTAATTATCCACAGGGATACTTAATTAACAAGCTATTTTAACTAGCTATTGATTTACTACCGGTAGTCATTTACAGTACTAGCTATCAGTTTATAGCCATAATTGGTCCTCAATAGGAAATTTGTGACCAAAGTTTGGCAAATAATATATTTTTATGATTGAATTGAATACAATTTAAAGTATATTTCAAATGTAGACTAAATTTTCAGATGTTTCTGATGTTTCCGATGTTTCCGATCGGATGCACAAAAATTTACTAATAATTTAATAGTACAGTAATAACTGTTCAATATCAATTATTATTTTATCAAACTTTATATTTTGGGCAAATGAGTAATATTTGTCCTTACTCATTCAATGAAATATGATAACAAGAATTACTGAGTATTAAAGATTTATAACTAAAATATTGTAAATAAATAGTAAAATTAACTTTTCTCACCATTTCATCAATTGTACACTTGTTTTACGGCACACTGTATGCACTGTATATTATTGTCTTAAATACAGTTTGCAAACTTTGCAATGACACCCAAACATAGATAAACAATTAGATTTATATTTAATATAAGCCTTGTATTGTATAATTCGTTTAATTAATATCATAGTGTGTATAAATATTTTCTATCTCTTCATCATCACATTTTTATAATTACAAAAATGACCTTTAACATTATTTATACAGTATTTTGACATTTATCAATTTTCTTTAAACTCTTTGACGTAATTTATTTCTTAGTGTAATGACGAGTTGATTATATACTGTATATTACAGTTAAATCTATTTAAATTAAAATGTGATTAAAATTGAATTAAATATAAACTAAAAGTTGTTTTTAAATTATTTTATTAATAAAAATGACATAAATTTGAAACCAAAAGCAAAAATGAATTATTGGTTTGCATTTAAAGTTACAAAACATTTGCCGAAAAGTGTTTTGTTTTGTATTTGTTTTAGAGTTAGAAACAGATTGTCTGAACCAGAGATCAAGTGATTGATTGTCTGATTGTCTTGTAATCAATGTTTGCCAACACTGTTGACCATAAAGTTGTCTCAATTCTGGAGGAAGTGATGAATCAATGAATCAATTAATTGATAATTAGTTGAAATGATTTGCATTTCATTTGGGTTTGGGTTTAGGTTTGGGTTTGGGTTTGCGTCCAATCAATGATTAGTTTTCAGTCATTTTAAGGTAATTTTAAATGAAATTGATTTTAATTTATTTAATTTAAACCCTTTTATGATTAAATCCTGATTTAATTAAATACCCCTTAAATGGCATTAATTATTAAACATTTATTTTTAGATACAATTAATGTATTATTTGCTAACAATTGATGAAAAATATGTTAAATGTGTCTCAAATGTCACAAACAATACATTCCTCGACAACTAATACAGACATGAAATACAAGAACATAACGATTCTGTCGAGACATACACCCAATGAGTCCAACAGTAACAGCACCGGCAATAGCACCGGCAACAGCACCAGCAGATCCACTCCACAGACACAACAGTCAGAAACGCATAAACAGACGTCAGTGTCGTCGACGGCCAACAGTGCGGTCACAAACACGACAACAATGTCTTGTTGTGCGCCGTCTGTTGTGTCTCAAACTGCTTGTGGTTATAGTTGTGTACAACCCCTGACCTCATCACTGATGTCATCTCAACACCCGTCCAATGGATCACAATGTTTGAGGTCAACAGTAATGGCAAACAATTGTAATAATAATAATAATTCAGACATTACTGGCCAGTCGTCTGACCAGAAGTCCCCGATGTGTAGAGTGAATGAGATTTCCAGATATAATGATATTAAACACGAATACCATTTGATCCAAGAGGTCGGACCCCCACATGAAAAGACATTCACAGGTTTGTCATTCATTTCAAATTAGGAAAGGGATGTAATGCTTGTGGTAATGGATGTAGTGGTTGTGGAAAGGGATGTAATGGTTGTGAAAATACTTATCTTTTTTTTGTTGTCTTTTATTATGAATTGTTTCAATAATTTATGAATTGTTTGAAAGTTGTCCTCAAATTAGGGGAAACGGAAGAATACAAAGGCAGCGGACCTTCAATTAAAAAAGCGCAGAGAAGTGCAGCCGCACTGGCGTTACAACAGACACAACTAAAACAGCCGACGCCTAGAGTTCACAAGAATATTGATAAAAGTGTTTGGCCTTTGACCCCAACTGTGGAGTTGAATGTGTTGGCCATGAAATTGGGTCAAAACGCTGTCTATCATGTTTACGAACCTCCCAGACCTCAAGCGCCTGCATTTTCGTTTGGTCCTATCGGTGCTCAGATTAAGCCAACAAATGCTTATGATTTCCGTGGAATGCATTACCAACGCTATCATCTGCCGCGCGGGCCATACACTGCTTCTCTCACTGTCGGCGCCCGTCATTTCGTTGGTAAAGGACGTACTGCTCAGGCGGCCAGACATGCAGCGGCTGAAGAAGCACTTAAAGTGATACGAGAAGAGGTGCAGACATCGGAACCGTCAACATCTACAGGCGCTGAAGCCGTAACCGAAACTACTTGTGCTGACGATTACATAAAGTCACCGATAAGTATAGTCCATGAGATGGCTCTCAGAATGAATCTATCGGTGCGTTTTGAAGTGGTCAATGCCAGCGGACCCTCACATATGCCAGTGTTTATCACTCAATGCACTGTTGGACAAGTTATCACCAAAGGTGAGGGAAGCGGTAAAAAGTTATCCAAAAAATTGGCGGCAATTCATATGATTGAAGAGCTCAGGAAAATAGAACCCATTCCTACCTGTGATAACACTATTGACAATAAAGGCACTGAACATAAGGGCAGACATACGACGCCCCGTAAAAAGGGGTTTACGAATAGAAAGGGTAAACAAAATGTTAAACAAAATCTCAATAGAAATGTAATTAAAGATAATTTGAATGAAAATTCAAATCAAAATAATATAACAAACCATTCGTTGAATCACGAAATCAATAGCAACTCAAACGCCAATCTAAATGTCAATCCAAACGTTAATCCAAACGTTAATCCAAACGTCAATCCAAACGTTAATCCAAACGTTAATCCAAACGTCAATTCAATTAATACTTCAAATAATAATGTAATTAATAGTGAATTAAATATTGAGATTAAAAGTACTCAGAGTTTGGGACAGGAGTTAACTGATGGCAGTAATGAAGCGCCGATACATCCAATCAATCGACTCATTCAACTACAACAGGCCCGGAAGGAAAAGGAACCACAGTTTACACTCTTATCCGAACGTTGTGTTGACCGAAGACGGCGTGAATTCACTATTGAGTGCCGAATACATGTCTCGAAAGGACCAAATGGATCACAAATTGTGTCCGCAGTAGGTTTGGGACCAAATAAAAAAGTGGCGAAGAAGAACGCGGCTGAGTCTATGCTACAGGTGTTGGGATACTCATCTCGTCCTTTACCTCAATCTATACTCAAACAGGACTCGACTGAAGGCCAGTCGTCTCAACTACAGAAGAAGATAAGACAAGTTAAGTTTGTTGAAGAGGATTGCATTACAACACCAATAATGGACACAAATGGGGCGCACATTAGACTCGGCCGACAACTGGTTCCCGGACTCATACTTATGCCAACCACTGATGTGTCCAACGTTGGCCTTAAAACAGTCATCACTTCAGGTTTGAGCGACAACTCTGACACCAATTCTCTTCAACAGTCTTCAGGTATTTCTTTATTATTAGTTTTGAATTTATTTAACATTTCGTTTGTGTTTTAGATTTGAATCCAAATCTCAATTCAAATCTCAATTCAAATAATTTTGAGAATATTTCTGCGAAACTGAAATCTATTTCAAAGATTGCGAAAGAAATTCTTGAATCCAAAGCAAACAGTTGTCAAAAGAAGATATTGAAAACAGAAGACTCTGACCAACAAACAGGTGTTCGGCCCTCAGCTGTTGATCAGTTGAATAGTCTGTGCGAAGCTATAGGTGCGCATCAATTACACATTCATTTCAGTGATTTTCCAAAAAAGCAGACAAACGGCCAGTCATTTGAATACTTGTCTGTCGTGACTATCACTTCCGTATGGAATCAGATCCCTATTGTCAGTCATGGCAGCGGTCAGACTCAGGAGGAGTCTCGCAATCAGGCCAGTCATCAGGCGTTGATAGCTTTGTCTCAATTGGATTCCAATCCCAATCAGTATTCATAAACTTTTAGCCCTTTTTCGATCAATTTTTCAAAATATCTAAACATTTGAAACAAATTTCAATTATTTTTCATTTTATCGAAGAATTGATTGTTTTATTAAAAATTCAATTCAAAAATCATTTTTTTTTTAATTTTAGAAATATTTTATTAAAAATTGATTTAAATATTGTTTAAATTACGACTAAAACTGAATTCAAAGGAAATTTACAAAAATTGAGATTATTTTCAAATAATTTTGTTTTCATTGCTTTTTTATTTCTACTTGAAGACCCCCTTTTTAGAATACCCCTAAATTTAAACATTTTTCTAAAGGTTTCGGTTTAGGTATTAATATTGACTAAAAATGAGTTGCAATTCAGATATTTGGTAATAATTATTGAGTTTTTCATTATTTAAATCAATTATTTGACAAAAAATGAGTTATTTATTGATTTTAATATAGTTTATCAAAAATAGGCTTAAAAACAATTAAATGTATTTTTTCTTTGTTATCATTCAATAAGTAAATTATTTTTACGTTATTTTCATATCTGTTTTGAAATTAATTTTATTATGAGTTGACATAAAATTCAATTATTATTTAAATTATTAGAAATAAAAACAAATTTTATTTTTTTATCCATTATTTCAGAGATTGTATTGAATTTTGTTTTTAATTGTAATGAATATAGAAATAAAAATTAATTTAATATTTCACTAACTTTTGTTTGACTTGTAAATGCATCCAAATTGAACTAGTTCATCTCAATATAATATCAACTACTGATAGTAAATTAATACCGTTCATATATTATACGGGTAATATATCTGGGAAATTAAGTTTACTGAGACTTTAAATTATTGATTACATTATTATCGGATGTTTTGGAAAATCCCGTTCAGAAAACCATTTATCATCTCTAAACTACACTGAAGAAGACTCAGGTACAAACTTACACCAAAAATATTGGAAATACAAAACAATATTAAATTTTTAATTTAATTCAAATATAATTGTCTTTAATATCATTTGCTTTAAATATTTCTACTGTATGTCCAATAACTCGCAAAATATTCTCTCAATAGTTAGAATGGCACTGTTTGGTGAGTGACCAGTGACCACCCGTGACCATACTCTCCATACCATTGATTAACAAAATAAAAGATAATATTTTTGAAAACACTTTGGGATAAATCGACAATTGAACCAAACTGTGAATAAGTGACTTATCTTAAGCCCATTGGATGTACCAATAATTTTGCATCTTTATGTAGATTTCAAATTGAAAATGTAGTAGATGCCTTTCCTTAGTTGAATTTGAACATTGAAAATTATAATAAGATTAAAATGTATGCAAATTAACTCTTAATTAAGTTTTTGTTGGTTTTTATAAGTATTTATTTTTAACAGATTTTGGCCTTCAATGAGATTTCCATTCTTTTAAAAACGAAAAATGAGTTTCAAATGATATTTAATTAAATTTAATGTAAACTTAAATATTATTAAAATATTTATGAAATGGTTTGAAAAATTTTGAATAAATTAGTTTCGGTTTGTTTTTAGTCAATAAATTCGGTTTTACCGTAAATATTAATAATTCATTGAATTTCAATATAAAATATGATTTCCTTTCAGGCCTTTCAGGAAAATTACATTTTATATAACTTTTAAATTAAATGAATCAATATTTTTGTTAATTTAATTTAAACTAAACAGAAAAAATATTAATTTCCGTTTAAACACCCTTGCTCATAAAATATATTCAAATTATTACTTTTTTTAAATAAATTTAAACTTTGAACCAATTATTGAAATATTGAATAAACAAATGACAAGAAATGACAAGAAATGACAAATTTCTTGATTTTGTCCTAAATTTCATATGAATTCTAAATTTTCTTAATTTTTGTAAACAACATTTTTTTAGTGATTGTACGAGAACTTTCTCTCACACTATCCCTCCCTCCCTTTCCACTCTAACTGCTTAACACAACCTGTTTTCTTGATTTTTAAATTTTATTTCAATATAAGTTATATTTGTGTCGATTATAATGTTTTAGATTTTATTCTTTTATAATAAAATGTCTAAAAGATATTGATTTGTGAATGAGTTGTGAATTAATGATAAACTTATTAAAAGTTTAATTCATTTAATAAAACAAATGAATTGATATTTTAATCATTTATTGATAATAAGTATTATTTGGGAATTAGTTTTCATTGAATTTTGTTTTTCATTTTAAGTTTTATCCTTGAATTGGTTGCGAGAAATTGTTTTGACATTTAGTTAATGTTAATGAGAAGAAAGTTATGACAAAAAATTTATGAAAAGTATTTCAATTGAAGTATTTTTGGTTCAAAAGTATGTGATTTTTAAAGAATCAAACGAATGATTGGTTTTATCTTTGACTATATTTTTGTTAATATATTTCATTACGTTTTGATTGTAAATGTGTTTTCAATTAGATATCTTTGTGAATATGAAATACAGGGCTTTATATTGAAATTAAGTTATATAAATGTGTTTGTGCTGATGGACCAGTGCTTGTCAGGCACTAGAATACAGTGTTTATAGTGTTAATTGTATTTAATGAATAGTCAGTCAGCGGTGAAGTACTTCACGATTGCAGTCCCAATGATGATGGGCTGGCAGTGACTCTCACTATCACTACTACTGAGGATGAGATCCGCCTTTCAGGAAATCCTTGTTATGGTTCGCTAAAAAGTTTTGCTTTCACTTATTACTACTTTTGTGTAACTTCTCATCTGAACATCAATTTTATTAATATTTGTGATAATATTATCGTTTAATTGAATGATAAAATGCAATACTTTTTTCATCTTTTCAATTGAACTCAACGTTTAAAGTGTTTTCTATTCCGTACTTGTATTTGATTTTTAAAGTCTTATTAAATATTTTAACACAAATTCATTGATTTCTTTTGAATTTTGTTTTTATTCAACAAATTGAGAACAAATTTGAATTGTGTTTGAAGTTAATTGAAAAGTCTGTCAATAACTCATCAAATATTAAAACAATGTATTATTTACATCACTTATTGCTTTTCATAAAACTCTTAACTTTCATCACAATCTTCACAAAACAGTTTTCAATGGTTTTGACACAAACGGGTAAATCATTTATTAATTATTTAATAAAATTCAACATATTTTCTCGTATTTTTAAATATCTTTTAATTAATTGATAAAAAATGACAATTATTCTTCAATTTTCTTATAAAAAACAATTCAATTTAATGTTATCTTTTGTGGTTTTAAAATCCAATCATAATATAAATAAGAAAAAAAATCTTTATATATCTTTCATTGCAACAATATTTCAATAGATTTTATGACATTCTTAAGTTTAGTTATGGAATAACCTAGTTAGTTTAATTCTTTTTAAGTTCTTAAATAAATATTAATAATTTATTCCTCTATTTTAGTATTTAATTAAATTAATAGAAAATTTCAAAATTAGTGTCAAGCTAAATTTATTTAGATTGTATTATTTATAAACAGTAATTTGTAACTTTAAATTAATATTGTTATCACTTTTCAAAGTGAACTGTACTTGCACATCTATATTAATGTAATTAAAACTTTTGTTTATAATTATTGTTTTATAAATTATAATCGTTTAGAAACTAATATTTTGTGCAACAAAACAATGAATACGTAATATATTGTCATTTGTATTCAAATGTATAAAACATTAGCTTAGAAAATATATTTTTGACACCAAAAATCTGAGCTTGATCTTTTCTTGATAATATTAATAGTCCATGATACTATTGTAGTAATTGAAAGTTTTATTTATAGGTTCCACTAATTTTATATTTGTTTTGGAGATTATTGAATAAAATGTTTGAATTTTAGTTGAATATTCATAAGTATCTAGAAATGTTCAAGCTCAGTTTTAAAAGCAGCATAATAATTAATCTTTAGTAAAGAGTCTTTAAGTGACTTTATTTGTTTACTTTTTAGACTTAAACGTTGAATGCATTCAATACTTTCTAACTTTTATAGATTTGATTAGTTTTTGTTGAAATAATGGTTTTGTTTGTGTATATCTACGAAACCGTGTTCTCGAAAGTCTTGGACTCAAATAATTAATAGAGTTTTGGGTTTTGTGAACACATTATTCAGTCATTTATTTCAATACCCATTCCTTTCGATAATTAAGTCACGATATCGTAAAATATGAGAGAGAGAGAGAGAGAGAGAGAGAGAGAGAGAGAGAGAGAGAAAA
>JAQGAT010001022.1:0-18873 GCA_034687845.1 Pantelozetes paolii
CTCTTCCGATCTAATTTATTGAATTCTTCGGTAAAACACAATATAAGCGCCGGAAATGTCTGACAAATCAATCGTTGCTTTCATATCAGTGACCGACTCGTCGTCAAAGTCATACCAATTACTTGAATGTCTGCAAACACTGTTGTAATGACCACTTAAACAGCTTTTGCCGAAATGATTGATAATTACAAACAATTGGTAACCAATTTCTCTAAACATTATATTTCATTGATTTTGCAAAAGGTTTTGTCAGAATTGAAAACTAAGTTTAATGAATGCGAATCACCATTAATGTCCGATAATGACCAATGTCAATTACTGTAATGTCAATCAATGTTAATATGAATTTTGAGTTTTAGTAAAACCTGATATCAATTCAACGAAACTTTTAAAAAGTTATGATTTTTGTTAGCATTTAATGATTTGTTTGATTAAAACATAAATTATTTTAATTCAATGTTTAATCAAATTATTACTTCAAATGCCAATTAAATTCAGTGTTGAGTGATATCAGCATAACTTATAAGTCTTATACAATACCTGCGCCACATATGAGCACTGGTAGACCAGAAAATATCGATCCATCACTTCATCCATAACTTCATCACAAACTGTATACAAGAATTGCGTTTAAAAACAAACTCAAGAAATGACTGACAGATAACTGAAGACTAAAGTATATTCAATGGCAAACAAACCCGTCTTCCAGTTAAACCCTGGCCTACAGTTCCTTAATGTAGTCAAACTAGGGTTGGGTCTGATTGTGGTCTGGATTATAACATTTGTTTTAAGACAAGTGGATTATGTGAACAAATATAATGGTATATAATTGTCATTATATTCACTCAATTGATACCAATCTCTGTCCGACAGATCCAACAATGTCTGCAGCGATCGATGACTTACTTCTTGTGGACATCAGTCAAAACATTGAACTCCCGTTTCAACAGGACTTAAGTTTTTCGATTAGCGATGGCATCAAAATAGGCGATAAAGTTATCAATTGTGGTCTTCCTGTGTCCTGTGCTGTCAACCAATTTGCTGTCCATCTCTTCAGTGGAAAAGATAATCAAATTTATCCCAAACTATGTATTGACGGCCAGTAGTGAGTGAAGGATCAGTTGTTTTGTTAGCTTTAAATATAATTGTTTTTGTCTTCACACAAGTGTTTTAGATCAAGGCCTCAATGGCTGCGGCCGTGGAATCAATTTGGTTGTCATCGATAACATCACCCGATCTATACTCAGGGTCTCTAACTTTGACACATATGAAAAGGGTTTGAAATTATCTCATGTAATGACAACTTAATTGATGGCTATTTTTGAACAGATTCTCAACTATTGGAGGCATTATTACTGACCCTAAGAGTCGGTGATATTGTAATTATGATTACATTTGACGAATCGACTCAGAAGTATGTCTTCAAGTCTTCATGTCTTCACTTTTGGATTAAATGTTAATTTAAGTAATCATTTGTTTACAGACTTTCAAAAATAGCGAAACTATTATTGCATGAAATCGGCAGTAATTGGGCTCAGAATCTGATGTACAGAAGCAGTTGGTATATAATCACACAGAAGGGCATCGATGGCTACACTCCTTATGAAAATGTATTCATTAATCTTAGAATTGATTTATTGCCAAAAATACCCCTATTTTGTGATCATTTTTGAATAAACTGTCATTTGATTGTTGAATGTGTTTTACAGTTGAATCTGCCGACGACTGGGGGTTGGGCTCAATCACATGAAATACGATTATGCGTTCCCTTAAGAAGTAATTTCCTTTAATTCTAATTAATTATTATCTTAATGTATATTCCTATACAGTTAAAGGCCTGGCCGTCCAGTCCGACCCAATATTGAATCGCAATCCAAGACGAGTAGAATTTTGTGCCAAATATTTGGATAACTTTCCACTTTTTTGTTCGGGTATGGGATCTATGAGTCAATTATTGGTTTACTTATTATAAAATTGTCGATAATTTTATTCACTTATAGGGGATATAGTGAACGACCCCTTAATACCCGCCCGTATTCTCAGATATTTGCCAATCAATAGTGAAATAATGAGAACTCCTATAATCGTATTGACGGCACAGACATATGCGGACAACATATACCTTCCCCTAACACTGGAGACCATTATAAGACAGCCCGGAATCAGTCCAAGAAATGTAATCGTTTTCTACGACTCAGCCAACTGTCCAACGATTGGCTTTTTGGCCGAAATTTTTGATTTCATGTCAAATGATTTCTCAGACTTTGGGAAAGATTTGGATGAAGTGTTGAGAACCTCTGAACTCCTATTCCCAGACGCGAAAACGCTTATCATTATTGACATCAACACTCTCTTAGCCCCTGATTTCATACCATTTATGGGACAGTTATTACCTTATCTATTGGTCAATGGGTCAAACATTGAAGCCATCTCTGCCTGGAATGATAACGGCTTCGACGGTGTGTCTAACGATAGTTCAGTTGTATATCGGGTTAATTCAGTCAACTATAGGCCCAGATTTGCAGCGATGTTCAAACGGGGGTTTACTTTCAGTCTGAGCTCCAGTTTCTTGTGGTCTTTCACTGACTATCCGATTGATAATAATGTTATCATTCCTGACGTCTCGCGCGTATTATACTTAAATCCTGAGTCCAGTAGCGCACCGGTGGATGAAATACATGGTTTTGTTTTGGATTTCATGCAAAGAAAACGATCAATAAATCTGTAATTTTTGTTATTATTGATCAAAACTTTTAATGAAATAATGTCTCAAATGATTGATTTGTCTCATCAGTGAAGAAGAGGTTTTGCTTAAAGCCTATGAATTAGGCGATGGATTGAAGTTATATATCCAATGTATGGGACAAATGATTAGCAAAAGTACAGTCGCTTCTGATGTCCAACATTTGGAGACATTATTGTCCGAAAGAGCCGATAATTCAAAGTATATTTGGTTTGAATTTTTAAACCTATTTATAAAAATCTACTTTTCCTTCATTTCAGACGCATTTTCTCCATTAGCTGTGATACTGAACTCCAGTGTAGACAACTGTGCGATGACTTAGGTTTAGCCAATTGTTTACCTCATCTGATTGTACCAAACATTGGGGCCGTTATTAAGTAAATATGAAAATATTGTTTTTCAGGAAATTCTTTGATCGAAAGCTTTTAATACAAAAGTAAATAATGTTTTTATCTTTTGTTTTATACCAAACAATAGATTCTTCAGAGGAATGGGTGACACAATTATTTTGGTCAACAAAACCTACAATTAATTATACTTTTGTGAAAACATAATTAAATTTTGTCATCAGATTTGAAATTAGTTTATATTGAGTTGCGTTTAGATATAGTGTTGTCTTTTATGTGTAAATAAATTGAAACTATTTTTATTGTATTTCATATTAATTAAAGATTTGTTTATAATTAAAACGATAAGAGTCTTAACGAACAATAAATTGTTATGTTTTTCATCAATTGTTTTGTCAATAATATAATAAAATATTTCATTAAATATTTTAATCATTTGTTAATATTTTTGTTTATTTTATCAAAAGATCTATAAAAGTATCAAAAACTTTCTTAATTTTATAAAATGTTAAAAAATAATAAATTTATTGCAAAACCACAGCATTTTGAGCTGAATTTAAGTCTAAAATCAAGTGATAAGTAATTTTAAGTGTTTTCAATGTAAAGGTGTGTTCAATGAGTTTGTGATAAAAAGTTGTAAATAAGATATAATTATTAATTAAAACACATTTTTCCAATGTTTTAATGCGATTGATAAAGAGTTCCCCTGAACCAACAAATTTAATAGATTTCAATGTCAGCAAACTTTGTGTCTAATCCTACGACACATTCATTTCAATTGATTTGTTATCAAAAAATTAAAGTTCAGTTCAAATGAATTTAAATAACAATTTATTTCATATAACTCTTCAATGAATTCAATTGTGATTTGCTTTTTGTGTTTCTCTCAAAATTGTTATCAATTTTTTATAATCAATAAAAATCACAATTTCTTTACAATCGACTGAGAATTTGACATATTTTTGAAATCTAATTATTTGTTTGAAATATTATTTTATATATGACTGGGAATGGAGGAAATGGATGCAAATAATAGGATTGAAACCATAAGATCATCCAAAGAGACCATTACTGGGGATGAGAGCAATGATGAGACCAAATGTGGTTTCGGCGGTTGGAAACCAGATTGGATGCAGAAGTTTGCGACACCGGTCTGGTATATGATTATATCAAACATCCTGGGTATACTCCAGGGTGCGTTTGGCATGTATTTCGTTGGGGTCTTAAGTACTATTGAGAAACGTTTTGGGTTTTCCAGTAAAATGACGGGAATTATCATTATTGCCGACAATTTTAGTCCAATTGTGTTCAGTTCATTGACTGGTTATTATGCCAGTCATGTCCACAGGCCTAGACTTATAGCACTGGGAATGTTGATTGTAGTGTTGGCCTGTTATATGAATTCACTCCCATTTTTCATTTACGGCGCTTCATATCATCTAATATACGATTCAAACACTAATACTTCAGAGAAATATGAATTTTGTGAATCTCATAGCAATGGTAGCAATACTTGCGCTGAATATACATCAAAATCGCATACAATTCCGGTTTTAATGATATTCTTTGTCAGCAATTTCCTCAACGGTGTCGGACATAACGCCTTCTATACCGCGGGCTTTACATACCTGGATGACAACGTACAGAAGGCAGAGTCGGCCCTCTTCTTAGGGCTCACGTATGCCATTAGACTATTGGGCCCACAATTGGGTTATTTTATGGCAGGGTTTTCATTGAAGTATTGGGAAAACCCTTTTTGTAAGTCTAGATCTATGTTAACGCAAAATATATTGAAAAAAGTGTATCAAATTTGAAAACAAAATGTTTGACTATTAGATGACGTGGATATAACACAGACTGACCCCCGTTATGTGGGCGCCTGGTGGATTGGCTTTATTATTTTGGGAACACTTATACTTGTGTTCACATTTCCGATCGCATTGTTTCCCAAACGTATGCCCGGAATGAGAGTCGAAGGAACGGAGTCTATGCCTAAACTGAAAGGTTTTTATTGTATTCACGCTTTGATTAATTCAATAAAAAAGTTATGAAAACGTCTTTTATTTGTTATAAAAACAGAATTTCCGAGAAAAGCCATAAAATTACTGAAAAATCCAATTTTGTTGCTCTTCTTAGTGACAGCTGTTTTCGCTTTTAACGCAGGAATCGGTTATTTCTTATTCCAACCCAAGTATTTGGAAAATCAATTCAGGAAGACCTCATCCGAAGCCAGTTTTATAACAGGTCTGTCCATAGTCTGTCCATAACTACACTAAACATTAAAAACATTATTACTTTCATTAAACTCTTAACCCAAGGCTCTGTCGGTGTCATTACATCAGCTATTGGTGTAGTCTTGGGATCAATAATAATAAGTAAATTTCAACCCAACCCTAAATATCTGATCGCATATATGGTTGCTCTTAATTATATCTCCTCGGCCTCCATGTTCTCGATGTGGTTTATGGGTTGCGAGAATCCAATGATGTCTGAAACACAGACAATAGATAATAGACTGGAACTGATGAGTCAATGCAATAGTGACTGTCAGTGCACTACCCGCACATTCAATCCCGTTTGTGGCGCCGACGGCTTTTCCAATTACTTTTCCCCCTGTCATGCGGGTTGTACTCATAAAATCGGTCCCAACTCTGAAGGTGTGCTAACATTCGGTGGCTGTAAATGTGTTGGTTATGAACAGACAGTAACCAAAGGGTATTGCAAATCAAACTGTTCTTCATTTGTTCCGTATATGACTATCCTTGGAGTCGAGAAACTTCTGTCTTCGACCTCAAGAGTTGGCGACACTCTTATACTATTGAGATGTGTTGAACCAAAAGACAAGAGCTTTGCTTTAGGACTGTTGGCTTCAATTATCAATTTGTTTTGTGAGTAATATTTTCTTTATTTTCTTTATTTTATTGTTTTTTTCCTTTTTGTCACAAAATATAAGTTATTTTATATAAAGAAATGCATGAAATATGTTATGTATGTTAAGGTTTGGCAAATATTTTATATCAGACTTAATGTCACAATTTTATTGTCTTTCTGTCAAAACTAAGTGTCGATTCCGTCGATTGACTTTCAAAGAGTAGAATAACTTATAAATTCATTCAATACTAATGTTTTAGAAATAGTTTTAATACAAAATATATTTTCATTTGATTTTAAGAATAAAAATTAACTTTTGATAAAAAAATATTTAAAAATAAACACAAAATCAAACTTTTATTGACTTTTATGGCCGAGAGTTGTATTCACTCACAAACTATTCATTTCAATGATTATTATTATTATTTTGAAAGCAATTACAATATTAATGTCTATTTACTTACTGAAGCATTCATTCCGGCGCCGCTAATATTTGGTGCCCTAACAGACGCTGCCTGTGATGTATGGCAGAGGACATGCGGTCGGAGTGGCCAGTGCTGGCTCTATAACATCGATCGTTTCCGGCATTTACTTCACGGCACGACATTCACTCTTCTCATTATAGCCACCCTTTCCTCAACTTCTATACTGTTTTTCTCTCATAGACTCAAAGGATTTTATGAAAACAAAGAAAATAGTGATAAAAATTCAAAACAAACTAAAAGTAAATTAGAAATGAATTTAATTGTAAATAAATTAGAGTTTGATTAAAAAGTATGAAAATTATTATTATTAAAAGGTAATTATTAAATGACCTTAATCATTTTGTAATTATTGTGCAATCATTGCAATCATTGTGTAATATGAAAACATTACCCCCTTTTCGCTTCACTGAATCACTACAACAATCAAAAATTAAATGTTTGAATACATTTGATATGAAATGAATTCAACGTTTTTGAAGACTTATGATATTTTGTCAGATATTTTATAAAACATTACATTTTATTCATTAAAAAGTCATAAAATTGAATGAATATTATGTTTAAGAAAATATTTAACAGAAGACCAAAAGACAAAAATTTAAAGCTTAGACAAAATGACTTGAAATCACAGACAAAACGAGTGATTAGTTATAATGAGAGCTCAGAGTCTGGTTATAAGAATGGCTTTTCATCGATGACTGAAGAGAAGGACAAAGAGTATATAAAAGCCATTCATTTTGTTGTCTATGGTTTTCTGGCGCAAAACAAATACAAATATCCACTGATTTTAGACCAGAAAACCATTGAATATATCTTTGATTATCTCAAATCACAAGATATTTTGAAAATGATTGAGAATTTCAAACATTTCACTCAAAATAGACCCTCGGATACAGAGTTGGAGTGCTTTATGAAGAATATTGTCAGACATATTGAAAATCATTAAAACTATTGTCAAATCCTATTAAAACAAAATACCCCTTAAATTCATAACAAATTATATCTCTATTTATAACTCTATTTATGTTTATATAATATTTTGCAAAATTCTTAATTCAAAATAAAACCTGAAATCCATTGAAATGTTTGCATAAAATAATTAGAAATTATTTGCAATACTTATGAAAACGCAATGAAAGTGAGAGAAAGTGAGAGAAAGTGTTTACAAAACAATTTCATTGAAAGTGTAATGCGATTACAAAATATAAGTTAATCTCATATTAAGTGAATTTATTATAATTTTCTCTCTCATGAGAGGCCCAGTAATGAACACTTAGAGTATTACCAGTATTACCGGTGCTTTTTGGTTGAGAGAACAGATGAACCTAACATTAGGCAAGTCCTGAACACTGGTAAGAATCCTCTTAAGCCTTGGGTGCTATCAATTTCATTGCATTCATATAGGTTTGCACTAAAATTGATGGCATTGTATGTCATATATCATAATATACTTATGAACTGAACTAAACATTTAATATATATAACACATAATTATCTCTCAAAACAAATAATCGATCGATTCTTGTCTTAATTTATTCACAATAGCTATCCGTCCACTCATTGTTGTAATAATTATAAAATTTTCACATTTATGTGAAGACATTCATCTGTTTTCAAGTCATCCGCAACTAATTGTGAAAGAAATTTAATGAAAGACAAATAGTTTTACTATTTTTAGATCAATACTAAAGTTTAAAGACATTAAAGAAAACAAAAAATGTTTTATAAAACTAACAAAATGTTTTTAAAACACTTTTCAATTCATTTATACCCAGATTAGATGAAAAGTATTCCCAAATTATGAAAAAATAAACACACATTTCATTGGTTTTGTATTTTCACAATACATAACATAAATAATATTTGAATATAAAATCGAAACAAAAATTTATTATAAAATGTATTTTCAAATTGTTTTTTCAATTTTTCTCAAAATATATTTTATTTTAAATTCAAAGTCAAACAAATGTATAGTTTTTCTAAACTTAAGATTAGTTTTACTCTCATTTCTCAATGTATTAGACTTTCAATGAAATACTGAATGATATATGAAATAAAATATATGAATAGACTTTAAATATACTTTTGTATTACATATGATATGAGTTTTTATCTGAAATAATAAAAACTATAAAAATAATGGAAATTTCGTCTCAAAATCGATATTCACTTCACATTTCATATCAGACTTTAAAACAAAGCATTGAAAACACAATTTACTGATGATATGAATGACACTGAAAGTTGTTATGAATAAAAAGAAAGAGAATTAAAATATTAGTTTAAAAAATGTCAAAAGTTATTATCATTTTAATAACTGGTTTTAGTCTCATCTTGATTATTAGATCGCTTACTAATGTCGGACAAAAATTGTACAAAAAATGTGAGAAATGTTTGAACTGTTTGTCTGTTTTTTAATTAATATTTTTGACGCTTTTTCTCAGACACTAAGCAAGAGATCTATGAATTAGAGAGAGAAACACAAGACTCAGAAAAGGCTTCAATAGATGACAAAGAATTGGATGACTATTGCCTTACAATTTGTTTGTTGGATGAGTACTGTTCAGGGGCTAGAAATCCAAATAAGCCAGGTTTGTGTCACTGCAATGAATGTCTAAACAATGGTATTATTGGTTAAAACTGACAAAAGAGTGCTGGGAACATTTTTAAATTTAAAATCCCGCTAAGAGCTATTTAACCCTAAATTGTTCAAGGAAAATTCCCCAAATATAAACGAGAAATAAATATTTTTATTAGTAAAATTAATGAACTTATTTGAAAATCAACCTTGTTTATATTATTCATAAACAATAGTAGTTATAATTAAGGGTGAAATAAACGGTTTTATGAAACCTATTATTAAGGGGCAAAAATAATAATATCTTAGTCACAATATTTGAAAAATTAATGTTATTTAGGGTTATACAGCTCTAAGCGGGATCAATTTGAAAATCTTGCCAACATGGTTTTGCCAGTTAAAACTGATTAATAATTATTTGAAATGAAATATAATTAAAATTAAGATTTAATAAAAAAATGATTTATTTATTATATTTTTATTATTTTATTGAATGTGAAAATCAATACAAAGTATTACAAAGTATTTGTCTTTTTATAAATTGTTTTTATTTTATCGAAAATGTAATAAAATTTTAGTTTTATTTCAATCCTTATTATACTTTTATTGCATGAAAATAGTCTCTGAAGAGTGGTTTTGATAAAAATATAAATAATTGTGATTTATATCAAAGTATTATTTGAATCACAACTGAATTGAAAATAATTGTGAAAACATAAACAATTTTATTCCGCATTCAAACGTCTTTTTTAAAAAGGTGTCTGAATAAACTGATAGCACAGACATTGTTCATAATTATCATACAATTAGACACTAATTCATGGATTATTTAAATATAATCTTTAATTATTTCAATCTATTATTGCTTAACCAATGAATCAATTATTAGTTGACTTATTGTTTGATTAGATCTCTTCAGAAATTAGTCTTCCGTTGAAAGTCTAAACAAATATTTATAATTCAAAACAAAAAATGTCAAAAATTTTAAACTTTATCTTTAGATTAAAGAAATGATAAAAAGATGTTTTAAAAATATAATTCTTTGGTTTATTTTGTTTTATAAGAAACGGCAAAAATAGACTAAAATTTAATGGACTTTTGCTTTTATTTTTTCTCAATGTTTATAAACCATATAACAGGGGGTTTAAGGGGTCGTCAAGAATACAAATTTGAAAAATCAAATTTCTAGTAAAATATTTTGACTTTTGATTAATGTTTATCTAATATTAATATAGCGAAACATATAATCTTTATAATAACTCTATACAACTTTAAAATATCATTGAATATAAACAAAGTATTTCACCAAAATAAAACCTTAAACTATGTGAACCTGGTCATTGAAGTGGTCCAAGAAATTGTCCAAAAAGTATACAATAATCCGAACTTAAGATCAGAAACAAAATTTTAAAGCAAACGATAGCAACATATTTGAGAAAAACTCAATTTCTTCGCCTTTAGATTATAAAAAATATCTGATATCTGTCTAAACCTTATGATAACAACAAAGTCTTAAAACTCAATAAAATTTTAATTGTTTTTTACTTTATTTAATAAAAAACTCAGTTATTTTTCTTTTAGTAGTTTTTTAAGACTAAAAACCATTAATTCTTAAAAAACAGAAATAAATTTTACTTCAAATGAGATATTGAACTAAAGTTACAATAAATCGATAGTTTTGTAGCTTTTTATCAGACCTTTGAAAAAGTAGTATATTTTCTTTAATTTCAACTTAAATTAAAACAAATTTTTGTATTTTATTAATAAATGATTTATATTTCAAATCTATTGATATTTATTTCTTCAAATCGTTAGGAAATATAAAATACGTAATGTTTTATCAATATATTCATATCAAATGATATCAAATTTGAGTCAATTTTAAATATTTGGGTCAAAACCTAAATATATTTTTATATCCAAAACAATAATGTCTTTGATTTAGCAAAAAAAACTATTTCTATGTCTGAATGAATAATATTTTATGAAATTTTACGATTGGATAAGAATTTAATATAATTTTCATTCATTTGTCGATCTATTCACTAAAAATACTGATGTTTTTGAATACAAACACAATTTGAGTGCATTTGCTGTGAATATGATTGATATAACTGTGAATTAACGGAACGGTATTCTTCTCCACCCAATACTAATCGCATATAAATTCACATAAATATTCATTAAATTAATAGAAACTAATTATTTGACGAATAATAATGAAAACCTTTGTTTTTGATGTCGACTTAACATGCATTTCATTGCCTGACAGCCTGTGCTTTAACTTTGACTATTGATCCCAAATTAAACTTATTTTCAATAATATCAGACAATAAAACATATTTTATCAATCATTTTATTCATGCATTTCAACGAAATTGAAATAATTTTAATACAATTTTGAGTTTGAATTGAAATATATCTAAAAATTGGTGTAATTTCTGATATTTTTGCAATAAATTGGTGAAATATATTTCACAAAATGCTAAACATAGGCATGAATTCAAGTAATTTTGATGTAAAGACTATAAAACAATAATAAAAGTCTTTTTATTGATTGATCGATAAAATTATGACAATATTTATACAGATCTATAATATAATTATTTTATTCAATGATAAAACTCTACTCAAAATGAAAGGTCTTTTCCATATATTAATTGAATTTAGCTTTTATTAAATAAAAAACATATCATTTCTTATTCAAAAATATTCTTAAATTGAAAATTAAATATAAAAACAAATATAACTTTCAAAACACAAATGAATTATAAATTTATAAACACATTTATCTAATTATGTGAATAAGAAAGTAATTATTTATTGATTCAAATGTTTTTTCACTGAATATAAATCAACAAAAAAGTTGTATAAATTAGGGATTAAGTGGAGAATAATGAACGAAAAAAACCATTAATTTTGTTGAAAAATGTAATAAAATATTAAAATATGAATATATTTTGACTGAAAATAATATTTGCATTTTATGTCTGACAAAAATATTATAAACAAAAATGACATAAAATGTGATCATTTTTTAGGCAAAACATCAGACAATTGGTGTTGAGATTAACACTAAAGCTATTGTCATATTTGTCTCATATAAGAAAAGGCTTTAATATTTATATCAACTTTTTATTCGCTTAAAAACATTTCAAAAGATTATAAGAATAAAAGTTTTCTTATAATGAATACAAAAGAGTCTGAAATGAGTTAATAATGACATCAATATTATTGTCTCTCAAATTAAAATGATATCGAGTTTTGGCTTAAATATATAATAAGCAAAGGACTAAAGGATTTGATATTTTCTTATTTCTTAACAAAGTATTGATTATTAGGAAAGACTTTCTGTAAAGAAATAACTTTTTGTCAAAATTTAATGAAAATTTAATACTTTTATTAAATATGAGAATAATATTCAGAAAATCTTAAATATTGTACAATATTTGTTGCATTTCATTAAAAACTTATTAAATATTCAAAATGTTTTATCAATTTTAAATTGAATATCAAATATCAGGATATGTTTTAAAATAAACCCATATTTTGGCAAATATTTAAATAAACCCTAAATTAAGTCCTTATTTATATGAAATTTGTTAATATAGTAATATTTGGTGGTTTGAAGAGACGACTCATTATTTGATTTTAGATTTAAATATTTTTTTTGAGATATAAAAATACTTTTTGTTTTCAATAAAAACAATTTCAGTCTTTATTTATATAAAAATGATTTATTATTTTGATATAAAAGGTGGGTATTGTTGTATACGGTCTATACCCCTGAGAATCAAGTGATTTTTACTTTTGTAAAAACAGCTTGGGGAGTTCAGGGACATTAAATGTGGTTTTTATTTGAAGTTTTCATAATAAGCAGTCAATACTTTGGTCAGTATTTCATTTACAAATTTAATGAAAAAGATTTAGTTGTTTTAAAAATTAAATAAAAATTTGAATTAATTTTAATTGAAATCTAAAATCAATTCAATTTTATTCGGATTTTTTGATAAATCGCTTCAAAAACACAATGTATTGATATTAACAAAACATTTTCTACCATTGGATGAAAAATATATAAAAAATATTGATTTGTTTTTAATTCAATCAAATATTTTGAACCAATTTTTTATTCTTTGAAAACAAAACACTATTTGAAAACAATATTTCGTAAAATAAATGAACAAAACATTTTGAGGACTTATAAAACATTGTATGAAAGCTGTCCAACAGATCTACAGATCTTAAAGTTTTTGTACTTTTCTTTAGTTTTTTTCATATTATAATCGGATCACAAAAAAAGCAAATAAATCGATAAAAACATTAAGAGTTGTTGTGTTTGACGTAAAATCTGTTCAAATGATTGTTTGCTTCAATACCTGTAGTCGTTGTGACAATCAAAGCAATCGACAAATTATTTTATCGATAATTTGTTATTCAATTTGTTTTTACAAAGTATTGATAAATCAATAAACAAATCGATTCCAGTGTTTGTTGGACTGATTTATGCCATATTTCACTCAAGGAGTGGATCACTTGAATCGCATCCAATGATCACATATTTGTTGCGCTCCGAAGAATAGGATCGGAATTGCAATCACAGTCAATGGTAGGGAATGGGATGGAAGGGAATGGCAGTAAATGAAAGTAAAATGAAGTGAAAGAGTAAAAACCATTTGGGTTTGAGTTCAATCGTCTTTATGTCAATCACAGACAGCCCTCCGGAGAGACTGAATGTTAGAAAATGTAGAGAAATAATAAAAAAATATGATAACACTCGTCATCACAATATTCTGCCTTGATCATTCAAGTGCTGACAGCATCTGACACTCTGTTTCCTCTTTCCTCTCAACTATTTTTCACTTTATACTCATTCAAAAAAATATATTCAAATAGTTATTCAAATAAAATATTAATATATTATATATTTGGACAACAGATCATATTTGACTGACTTGAGGGTCATTTAAAAGTTATTTTTCCACTTTCAGACTCACATTGGTTTCTACAGTAAATTATATACTGTAAGTCATCCCTCCTTTACCGTTGAGTTTATTTCACATTTTGTGATCATTTATTGAATACTTGTGCAAAAAATGTTAACACATATGACGTGAAGACTAACAAAATTACATTAAGTTTTTTATCAAACATTTGTTATCTATTCTTCAATTTCTCTTCATTTTATTGCAATTTTTTGCTTTCATACCCATTCCATACCATTCCCTACCCCTGAGGTTAACTTTATAGCCAAACATATTATTTGAAGTCTTATTAATGACATATAAAATACTAAATCAAATGGTTTTTACAAATTTTCGCGATATTTTTGATCAAATCTTTTAATACTTTTATTTCCTATTTATTAAAATAATGTCTTCTTTTGATGAAAAATCAATTCATTTAATAGTTTTTCATTGAATTTTGTATTTTAGTTGAAATGAGAGACAAATGAAAATTAATATTTTATTACTTTTATTACAAACAAAACTATTTTCAAATCAAATAAATTATTTACAAATCGTTTACATTTGAGAGAAAATTGTTTTTAATATTAAAATCTCCTATTTTTCCCCATATTTTATAACCTGGATAACAATTTTTGTATTAATGATAAAATTTACCACAAAATCAAATACTAATTGATAATTGAATGGCATTTTGTCGATAATATCACAGAAAATGAATAAAAGAAATGACAATAAAATTAACAAAATATTGAATACATTTTTGAAATTAAATTATTTGTAATTCGTTTACAATTGTATCAAACATTCAATCAATTAGTCTTATAATAAAGTGCAGCAAATATTGTGACAAATATTAGTTTCAATTGTTCTCTCCCTCTCTCCCAACCCCTCCACATCTCTCCCTATCACTAGATCCAGATCTGAAGTTAAAATGGCGTCAAATATTATTTTAAGGGTTATATTATTATAGGTTATTATCTCAACATTTTGTTCACTTTTTATATCTGTTTTGAGAGACCATTAATCTCAAGAACTTTTTGATCAGTTTTGCCATTCGATGAAAATATTGCAGTATTTGAGCCCTTTTTACTGACAATACACTCATGTATTGCTGACAAAAAGATCAATAAATAAAAAGAGTTTTTTTTGATTACTTATAAAAATATAGTAAAGTATAGGGAATGGGGTTTATCTCTACACTACTCGTATATAAATAGTTTTAGAGATGTTTTTTTTGGTCAACAAAAACCCTTTCCATAAAACTTTATCATTGGATCGGAATCTCTATTAAAAATAATTATTGAGAAAAAGGTCGGAATTTATAACAAAAAATAGGTTTTATAAAAAAAAGTGTAAATATTTTGATTGAAGTGTTTAAGTGTTTGGGAATGAAGTTATTAATGAACTGAAAAAACAGATACAAAACTCTTGTCCAAAATGTATTGACAATGAATGTGAGCAAAAGGTTTAGTCCTTTTCATAACTTAAGTAAAAATGATTTCTTTTCATAATATTTATTATATTTCATACCTTTGTTTACAAAAAAGCATTTTTAGTCAACTCTTTCTATCAAATGTTTAGCGCAAATGCTTTTTCACAATCAATACTAAAAGTAATTTATTATAAGTTATAATATATTGTATGTCTTGTTATGTATTTTTGTGTTCAATGTTTGCGTTCAATACTTTTCGCTAAAATTAATTTTTTGGTCCTATAAGTGCTGTTAAGTTATTTAGTTTTTATATAACTTTTTGTAATAATTAATACATTTTCGCGAAACATAAGAATTTAAACATTAATTTATAATAATATTTACAAAACCTTTATATTTATAACCAATTTATTGATTGAAAAGACATTTTGTTATTTAACTAATGATATATAACTTGTAATCTATGAGTAATTTTATCCTAATATTTACTAAAATCTCAAAACTTTTGTGAATATTTCAAATTTACAAACAATTTTACACAAGACTTATGTGTTTAATATAAAACAACTTATCCTTTAGGCTATTGAAGAGAAAAAACTTGAAAATAATTTTGGTTTTCATAAAATTTATAAATTTTCATGAAATCTCAAAACAGTTATTCAAACAACAGATGTAATGGAAAAAGATGTTTGAATTATAGCCCTAACGAACAAATTGAGTGCTGAATGAGTGAAACATACTTTTAATTATATGACAAAAATAATTGAAATAATTATAATTTATATACAAAACATGAATTTATGGGCACTTTTAGGCATTATTTCTCATAAAATGATTAATGAGTTGATGAGAAAAACAGATGAATTGAATGATAAGTTTTTACACAATTTTTTCATCAATATATCAATTGTTAGTACTTTTGGAACATATTTTGCTCTAAAAGACAAAAACCTTTATATTATTATAATGTATAACAAATTGAAAACAAATGATTTGTTGATAATTATTATGTAATACTAAACCAATTTATTAATTCATTCCTAATTCAATGTGAAAGTACAGTTCAGTTTCAATATTGGTTACAATATTAAGTGATTTTTGTGTTTCCCTCGCAAATGGACTCAAAATATTCAATTAACGGCACATAAAATATAATTAATGTATAAATACTAAGGTATTATAGACCAGAGTTTAAGCTCGTGTTTGGGGTTAGTCTATAATACACCTGAAGATAATGGGCTTGAGTTTAGGCCAGAGCTTTGGCTCAATTACTAAACAGTGTTTTCACTCCATTTGCAAATAAATTTATGTTTTGAAGAAACGGTGAAAAAAGTTTTGTTCAAATCATAAATAGAGCGAAAAATACTCTCATTTCAAACGACTTTAGTTTCTCTTCAGTTAACTCTAAGACAGTCTTCAAAGAGATGCTAAACTGTCTTCCTTTGCTTCCTCTTCGAGCACCGGTGGTTGTATGTGATGATGTTGTTGTAAGAGGTGCTGATGTTGATGAATTGATTTATCTCCTTTGTCTGCCTGTGCCGCTACAGTCAGCTTTACGTGCTCTATGGCTGTTGTGCCCCCTTTAAGGGTGAAATTCATTATAATTTGATAAAAGAGAGAATATTTCATTTGAATCAAAGAATATTGTGTTTTATATATCAATACATGAATTCAATTATAAGAAGATATGGAGAGACTATGTATTCAATTGTATTGCAATTGAGTGCAAAGGATATGAAAGTCATTGAAATATTCAATGAAAAGGCAAACAAAATTTGAACTAATTGTGGAAAAGGAGTCAAAAAAGTAAATGAAAATATGATTAACAGAAAAGTAGACAAAAATATATAAAATAATGAAAGAAAACGAGAAATGAATGGAAATATTGATTAAATGAATGAAAAGTAAAACTAAAGGAAAGTATGAAAAAATATATTCAGAACTGAAAGACTGAGAGAAAGAAATAAATTAATGAATAAATCGATTGAAGGATAAGAGGAATGGTATTCAGTTGTGAACTATATTAGCAATGAATCATCCATACCATGGTTAGCTGATGTGGTTGGACAGGTTGTACTAGTTGTAGGCGCCTTCTTATAAGTGGCACTGTTCATGGTTAGTTTTCGGACATTTTTGTCCGGATGGAAGATTATTATATAGATCTTTGGCGAAAACAGACAAAACAGGGCCACATATGCGCTCAGGGATATCGACACACAGAGGGTTGTTATTTGAATCTGTAATATATGTCGGAAAAGAGGATAAGGAAGAGAAGAAACACAAAAAATATATAATATATTAGTTTTTATTTGAAAAAAAAAACTTTGTTTTATCGCTAATAGCGTTGCAAACAATAGACTATTGTTTTAATGTAATTGTGTTTAGAAAAAAGATTTTCAAAGCACTGGATGTATGCTTGGGTTGAGAGTAGAGCTCGAAATTAAAAACAAGTTATCCTTATATTAGTTTCAATTAGTTTTCTGACTCTAAGCTCAAGACTATTCTTAAAAATCCATTTAATCTCGTAATTAGCTTTCAATAGCAATCAATTGTTGTCATTAGTCGTCTGTCGTCTGTCTTTCCACTCAAATATTTTTTTCATTGTTTTTAATTTAATTATTGAATGAAACAAATGCTATATAAAGAGGAAATGCTTTTGTAGATGAAGTGACAGTTGTTTTTAAATCAAAAGTAAAACTAATTTATCAAAGAATCAATCAATTTCTTGCACTGAAGTAAAGTTCACTTCTTATGTCAATTAGCTGTTGTCTATCACTTTCCTGCCTGTGCTCTCTGTTTGTCGTTTCTCCTCATTGTTGTCTCAAGTTTTCAATTTTTGTCTGATTTTCAGTGAATCCCTTCAATACTTGTCGTCAGTTTGGAAATTATTTTATCTAATGTTTGGCTTCAAAGATAAAACTTTTGTATATTCTGTGATCTCTTTCCAAGAAAATTGATTTCATATCAATCATAACCTTATTATTGATGAAAATGTTTTTAAAAACAAAATTTAATTTTATTTGAAATTATTTATAAATAAATTGAGTTTTTGATGAAAATTGTGAAAAACCTTTTGAAAAATAAGTTTTAGATAACAAAATATACAGAAGTTTTAGTTTACGTTAAAAAACAAAAATGTCCTGATTTTGGTCAACATTGAACACAATATCCTCCACCAGTCTATACAATCCTCCCCTACCAGTGCTAAAGAAATGCATTTCTCATTACTTATGTAAGAGTCCTCACAATGTTTAGGAAACTTAGAAATAGGAAATGACTTGTATTTTATAAAACATTTTTTTATTTCTTTACAAAAACTCCTTTTTATTATTATTTTTAGAAATTTTCAGTTTTTAGTCCAAATTGATTGCGACTCACATTTCCAGACATAAAGTGCTTTCAGTTTACTTAATCTCTCTCTCTCTCTCTCTCTCTCTCTCTCTTGCT
>JAQGAT010001023.1:0-18866 GCA_034687845.1 Pantelozetes paolii
TTATCACTAAAATTGATTACTCAAGTGGTCTATCATGAAATTGGGATTAATATAATCTTGGTCTCAAATATTTGGATAACATTTTTCATAATATTTAGATATACAGTATTTTAATTGACATTTACTTTATCTGAATTCAAGGGTTAATAAAGTAAAATCATTATCTGTTCAAAAACTCAAACTCAGGGACATTTGTGCTACCCTGATCATTCACATTTGTGTAACCATGGTCAAATTTGACTGCATTTCCATAAACTTCAGAGAAATCTAAGAAATATAAGAATAAGCAAAGAACTTTATATAATTGACAATAAAATTGTCCAGGTGCAGTTATAAAATTGTATTAATTATCTATAATTCTATATAATTACCTTGATATAAAATTATCAGCATAGATTCTGTAATTGAGAAAATATTATAATACAGATATTCTTGTACCAAATCAAGTGTCAATTATTAAAATTATATAATTTATTACCAAGCAAAATTTTGAAAACAACTTTATGTGAATTGAAAACAAGTTTTTAATCATTAATAATTAACTTTTCATTTATTTATGCATTAATTGTATTATAGTTTGTATTAATTAACAGACTTTCAGTTGCATTGAATTGTTTTGAGTAATACTTAATATAAAAAATATATTTATAATTGTATTAACGATAAAAATGGACTAATATTTGGTCAGAAAATGATTAAAACTTTCAATGAATTAATAGTCAATTAATATATTTTAAACAACAAATCAATTATAGCTTTGAATTTGCTTTTTAACTAAAACTTTGAAAAATTAAGTAAAAATTTTTGTTCAAATGAATTGCTATTCAATTGAATTGAAGTACAGTTGAGATCATTATTCACACTATTATTAAGTATTCAATGAATTATTGATTAATTTATTTGTATTTCTAAACGAAAGCAAAGTTTAGTCGAAATAAAACTCTTCGATAGGATATGAGAGTTCAATGAATCGGTTGTAAAACCTATGGAACGCTCGGCCGACAGCTTCCGCCACATCTCTGGTCGAGTCATTGCCTCGGAATACATGACAGGCCAGTCGGCTCTCCGTCGGGTGTTTGGTTATAAATCCGAAATAGCGGTTGTCTTCGGGATAATACCCACAGAAGGTCACGTGTTTTAATGCAAAGAAGTAGTCGTGTTTTGAGACACTCTTCTCATCACTGGTAATGTTTTGCGCCGACTTGTGGTCAGTCATCCTGAGCCCCAAATCGCTGATCTCTAATATCGAAGGCTGAGGTGTTTTCATTCCAATGTCTGATGTCTTTGCTTTGAGCACTCGTAGCACTGATTCACATAAGACTGGATTCCCCTTATGTTCCATCACTTCAACGGATCCCAAGAAGTCTAATAAATATCTCTCTTTTCTGACCTTAAAGTTAATGTTTGGCAAAGAGTCGTCAAAATTGGTTTCGACGACAAACTCTGAGTACTCGACGTCAGTGACCAGAGCTGAGGGAAAGACACCTTTAAGACCAGTCCTTAAATTGATTCCTTCGGACCACAAGTCGTCGTTTTCTTTGGACACATACACCGGATCTCCGATCTCTATCTGGAGTTCGTCTTTGTGTCGAGGAATGAAAGTATAGAGGCCTCGATGTGTGGCCTCTAATAACTGAAGAGATTTTAGTTTTTCGGTTCCCTTTCGCACAGACATTGCGTTCATATAATTGAGTGAATCATCTGTTGGACTCATAGCTGAAGAATTGCCGGAATCGCTGCCAAACCTGTCGGCGGAGTCCTCTTCCTCTGGAGATAGACTTGAGTTTAGTGTTGGGTCTCGAGAGTAGAGTTTCAGTGAAACAGGCTTTCCGTCGATTGAATCGGTTTTGATCTCCAGAAACATATTCGTCGAGATCTGACGTATAAGACATTTCTCAGTTTCGGAATAGTATTTGATGTGAGGGTTGGATAGCTCTTGAGAAAGGGGTACACCATTAGAGTTGGACACCACCTGCCAGAGACCCTCCAGTGCTGAACACAATTGACTTTTAATTTAATAAACAATTAAGACATAAATTCTTACGTTTTTTATTCACAGGAATTTGAGGTAATTTTCTTCTTCTCCTTTCAGTGGGCTTACCATCACTTCCATTGAAGACACAGTTGTCTTCATGATTATAATCCATGTCTTTTATCTCCACTTCTTTTTCAGGCGAATCAATTGAGTCGATGTCAATGTCCGGAACAAGTCTTCAATGGAAACAAAGGTTTTAAAACATTTCAATGAAAACAACAAATAATTAAATATTTTTTGGTTCAGAATATTCTTAATTAAAACAAGACTTAAGATAAGGTGTAAGACCTGTAGCACTGTTTGGGTGCTCTGATGTGTTGAGGAATGGACTCAAAGTCCTTAATGAACTGCTGGAACTGCGGATCACCCATCACTTACACCTGTCCTCCAATTATACTCTTAGTATTCTTTGCCACCATTTATGCTGTCCTTGACTTGAGTTCACTTATCAAACGATCGGACCATTAGATGCATGCAATCATTGTTAGCACCGGAAAGAGGGGTTCCGACTTACAATCATTACCTCTGAATGTCTTTTAATGTCTTTCTTTGCCCTCTCCTTGTTATGATAGGGAGGGTCTGTTTCTGTCCCTAATCTACCAGTGCTTCAATTGCCAAAACGCTTGCGCTGACTATCATTCAATAGCCTTTAGGCTGTATTTCTTGGCCGACACTTTCACACACTTTGTAAATGTCAAGTAAACCATACCATAGAGTGCTGTAAACCAGTTGTTCATAACTTAACTCATATTAACTATCATTAAGTAAATCAGACTTTTATTCAGTAATAGGTTTACCTGTCTTTGACTACAAATTATATGCATTAAAGAGAAAATGTTTGCCAATTATTCAGGACTTTGTCTACAATTAGATAATAAAATGTAGTTTTTCTTAGTTTGCAATCATTTCTCACTCTTTTTATATAATTTTACTTTCATTTCACTTCAAATTTATTTATTTTTATGACACAAATGAAAGCAAAACTAAAAATAAGTTTATTTTCTTTAATTAATTCATAAATTTCTCGGAGTTTTTGGTATAAAAAATAGTAATCTTTTAATCAAATCATTAATCTTTAAGTCATTGAAGCAAAACATTAAAGGATTTTTAATTTAATGGTTATATTTTTGTTAAATAAAAATGATAATCAGTTTTTTAATGTCTGTTTGAATTGAATTTCAGAAATATATTCATTAAATAATGGATTGGTTTGTATGTAATCACACGTAAAATTTTTATTCACTTTAAAAAACTTCAAAAATCATCAAAAGTTTTATTGATTTTGAAATTGCATTGAAATTTAACACACAATCAAATATTGATAATTAGTCTCACAAGTCAGAGGAAATATATTATATCAAATCCTAGAGTGTGAGGGTCATTCAGTTAGGTTTACACATCTATCATGAAATGTTTGCTCAGCTTATTAAATAACCTTGGCAATTATATCAGATATCATTTTCAAAATATTAATACTAAGCACTCGATTGGACTGATTTTGAAACAAAGCCTAAAATAACAGGAAATTAGTTATTATTTTAAACAAAAATATTGAAATCTAAAACAAAAATGTTTTTAACGATAACATTGTCTCTAAAAAAATAAGTTTGAAAATACCCGGATATTTCAGGAATAATAGATGACTTACTGTACATTGAATGACGTTTTTGCGACAATTAATCAGTTTTTGCATTCAATGTACAAATTATTTATTCAATTACTGTATTATAAAAAATATTTATAGTTTGAGGAAAGTATGAAAATATAATAATTGCACCTGATCACTGATTAGCTCATACAGGGCTGTCACTGTATTGCACAGTAAATACCTGTGCGGTAATTGCATTGCACTGGGGGTAGCACTGGGGTAGTCGTGGGACAGCACATGGATAGTGGAAATATTGAGGAAAAACTTATTGATTATATGATATTTTTTCATTAATTCAATTCATTCAGTGATTAATTTCATTGCAAACAAGGATTTGAAGAAAAATTTTCAACAAATTTTACTTTCATTTCATTTATTTGTATTGAATTTTAGGCGAAAAGTATTCAATAGTAAAGAGTTTTGTCATTCAATGCTTCAGTCATTCAATTGAGTCTACGATTTGAGGCATAAATACGTAAAGCGTTTTGTGATTGCATTCAAAGTCAGTAATGATTGCATGAAAAGTGAAATCAATTTTGTTTTGGAGAAAAACAAAGCAATTATTTGTCGTTTGAATTGTTTTTTAAATTGTCTCTGATATCCACCACTCAATTGATAACAGTCTTCGGTGGTGTCCACTGACCACTGAGTCTATGGACAGTGAAATGTCAGACAATTAGGCGTTTGTTTGCAAAGAGTTTTGAATTTGTTTACAAAAACCCTTTCAGTCATTACTCGTGAGTGAATGGTTGGACACAAGAAGATGTCATTTCAATACTGTTTGCAATTTTATAACTGATTTTAAAACCGCTTTTATTTGTTATTAAATTATATGAAATTGTTTTTTACTTAAATACCAAACCGTTTGTCCATTAATTGAATTATCGGTACATTTGTGGACAATAAAAGTGATGTCTCGATCCCATCGGACAAAAACCCCGACCTTTAGGTTCAATAGAAATGAAGACAATTTGATAGAAGAAGTGATTGAATCCAATGAAGACTACAATCAATCACATGAAGTGTCCATCGACTCAATCAATGATACGATCGGGTCGTTAGACAACAGTTTGATTTCCGACAACAATAGCAGTCAATTGAGTGGTTCGGGAGTCAATCGGGACTCAACTCGTGAACGATCGTTAGTCAAGGACTTCATTACTTCAAGACTTAATAAAACCCGAAGCTTTGATGAGGACAGCGGTAAAGAGAGGGACAAAGACTTAAAGGAGTCGGGAATTTCGGCCAACACTTCCAATTGGTTTAATGAATTCAAGGGAAAGATTAAGGAGAAGATCGACGAAAGGAAAAGAGAGAAGGAATTGAAGCAAACGTTTGAATCGGAAGTGCCGTCAAAGGAGTCCTCAAAAGAGTCTTCAAAAGAGTCTTCAAAGGAGTCCTCAAACAGGGATTCAATTAATACTAAAACTGTTCACAAAAACACCGAAAATATTAACGAATTGTCTGTCGATTACGAAAACGAGTCATTCGTTTCTTCCATTGATTACTCAAGAGTTGAGAGCAGAGACTCAGAAGTGGTTACCAAAGAAGTTATTGAAGAGCCGATTGACGTCTACTATGAGAGCGAATCACTTGATTTGATGCCAGAGTCGTCCGAGTCCTCAGAAACGCCACAATTTTGGACATTTTGCCAAATGTTTAACATAACTGCTGTTATTATAGGATTAATTGCTTTACTGATATCGGCGTTACTTCCGGTGCCCTCTTTCATAAGCGGTTTACTATTTGGATGTGTTTTTACTGTTTTAATATTTGCGGTAATAATTGTTTACATTATTTCCAATTACTTCGTTGTGAAGGCCAGCACAAGAAGGGATGTCCCCAAAAGAGATGCATTAAATATCGACGTCTCAGACAACGAAGAGATATATAAGGGTTGGGTCTACGAGTTTGTCGGCAATTACGAGGAAAGGGATTCCGGATTTAGAGTGCAATTGATTTACGTCCGCCTTCAGGGGCCGAACCTTCGGCTCTCTAAACCTAAACACGACATAAAGAAACACAAATTGAACTCAAATTCGTTACCGATTTTTGTGTCGCAAAGGATCTATGATTTGTCCAAAATGTCACACAAAAGGGTTTCCCTTCTGTTGCCGAAGAGTGTCCGCAATCAGAAGAAATACATTTGGAGTAAGAAATACCCGATTTGTCTGGAAATGGAAGAAAATAAGACCAAAAGTGCCGTAAAATTGGTTTTATTTATCCGTAATTGTCGTGAAAAGGAAGAGTGGTTTTGGAAACTGAGACAAAAGATGACACAAAACTACTTTCCCACTAACGGCGCGTCCGGTCCGCCATCGCCTAACAGTGCTTCTGATATTATCTCCAATGAGATTGAATGTTTGCCGCGAACCCATTCCCTGGACTTGGGCTCCATTCAAAGCGCCACAACCTGTTCCTCGAACTCCAGTTCCCCAACCAGTCCTACAAAAGAGCTGTTGATTCTATCGAAACAATTAGACTATCATTTGTTTATGAATAAGATTACGGGCTTTAAGTCCGACAATATGTCAACCCTTTCCTGGTTTAACGCACTGATAGGTCGGATCTGTTTTGATATATTGAACGAACAGTTTTGGTCCAATTATATCGCCGCCAAAATCCAACGCAAGTTAAGGCGTCTAAGACTTCCCTATTTCATGGAGTCGTTGACCATCACTGAAATAGATATCGGAAACACTTTACCGAAGTTTAATGACGTCCCGAACCCACCCGTAGTCGACGAAAGGGGGCTTTGGATTGATTTTGATATCACATATTCAGGTGAGAAATGACTGCAATATTTAGTGTGAATTGATTTTCATTTGTTTGAAAGCACAGGTGGTTTCACAATGACTTTGGAAACAAAACTAAATCTAATGAAACTCAAAGAACAGGCGAACGGCTCCCAAGAGATGAAGGGTTTTGTTGATTCCAGAAGTGAATTGGATTTGTCGGACAACGAAAGCGATTCAATTGTCACCTCTTCTGACGAAGAAGTGGAAGTGAAGCCATCGGTGGATCCCGAGGACGCGGACAGCAGTAAAAAGCAGCAAAAGATCCTTAAATTTGTTGATCGGATCGCTTCCTCGAAGTACTTCCAAACAGCGACTGAGAATAAGTACATTAAGCGTGCGATGGAAGGCGTGTCCAAAACTGCACTCATACTCACCGTTCAAATCCAAACACTCAACGGAACGTTAGGTTTGAATGAAATAAAAGTCAATTTCTTTTCAACTAATAATAAAATATTCTCTAATCAGCCGTCAATATACCGAAACCGCCGACCGATCGTCTCTGGTATGGGTTTAGAGGTAATCCAGATCTAGTCCTATCCGCCCGACCAAAGTTGGGCGAACATGAAGTCAGTATAAGTCAAGTCACGGATATAATTGAACGTAAACTGCGGTCAGAGTTCACTAAAGTGCTGGTAATGCCTAATATGGACGACTTGGTGATACCTGTCCTCTTGACAAATGTGGATCAATTCATAACTGTTGTGCCTTAAGGTTATCTTTAATTACAATCACACCCTTCAGACTCTGACCTCCATTTCCTCCGCCGTTTGAAATTCGCAATAAAAATCAAATAGTTTTTAATTTGAATCCAACTTTCCGTTCATATCATCCATTGCTGTGATAATAGAGACCCGTTTTGAACAGTATTTCCTGTTTTTTCGCTATTTATTTGAGATTTAAAACCAATTTTAATAAATCTTTGATTTAAGACATGATTTGAAGACTTGATTATTGAATACAATTTTTGTGTCATTTTTCTGCTAAAAGTCACACAAAATGTGAAAATAAAACATTTTCTGTGATTTTATTGTATTTTATATTTGATTTGAAAATAATAAACAAATCTTTTATGACTTTTGCGTTAATAATGTGTTAAACATCTAATTCTGGACTAAAATATTGACTTAAATTAAGGAAACAATTGAAACCCAAAAACGGAATGTGTTTTACATTAGAAGTCAATCGCCGACCGATTGACCACTACTTCAGGTCTTCGAGTCTTAGATTCCGATGCAGTTGTGGCTTCACATCACATATGATACGCGACAAGAGGTCTGTAATCACTTTGTCCTTCGCGTGACTCACACTCTTATTCATGGCCTCCATTCTGGTTCGGGTCTCGGCGTCGATCTGAGCCGCGATGTCGTCTCTGCGGAGACAAGAAATGAGTGAAAGGGGTGTAAACACAAGTGAAAGGGTGTCCAAACCTGGAGCCCATATGTTTGCTCTCGTAATCTCTAAACTGTTTCTCTCTTTCGGCCTTAAACTTCTCGATCTCACTGTTGGCCTCATCCTTGGCCTGCTTTAGACGCCTGGCCTTACGTTTTCGGGCCTCTTGTACCTGATTTGGACCACAATTAGAGACAATTACAACACAATTAAGTGGTCGGCCATACCTTCTCTGCGGCCCTCTTCTCGGCGGCCAAGAGCTGTTGAATGCCTTGTGTTTGTGAAGCCATTGAAGTGACCAAGGATCAATTAAAACTAAATTAAATCACTTATTAAACTCAATTCAAACCACTGTTTAGTAATGTCTGAGAAAACGCCCAATAATTACCTGAAAACAGTAAATAATTATCAGATATTTAGAGCTCTTTTCGGGCATTGAATGCATTGAAGGCTTACTATTGGTGTGCCATAAGAGCAGTGATTACCGGCTGTTGTCCGCAAACACCTCTACCGCCTGAGTGTGAGGTCAATCAGTGAGTGAACTGATAGTCAGCTGACAGTTATGTCTCTTTAAACTGAAGTCCATTTCATTCAATCGATTGACAAATAAATTGTATTTTATTTCGCAAACAATTCATTAGTTTTTTGATTCAATTCAATGCCATTTCAGTTGTATTTCAGTTTCAAATCAATTGCTGTTTTGTTTCTCATTTCAAACACTAATCAATAAATTGTAATAAAAGTCAAACCAAATCCGGATTTTCTTGTTTCTCAACCAAAAACCACAACAACTTGTGTCACAAAAAATGGATAACTATTTGGAGAAATGCAGAAAACAATTGGTTTGACATTAAATTCAATCCCTTTTTTGCACTCACTTTCAATTGTTTGCCCACTTTTTCAGACACAACTCAACCAACTGTCCGCACCGGTAGAGCTGGTCGTCGGCAACGATAGCTGTGATCTGGACTCAGCTGTTAGTGCTGTCGGTCTGGCCTTCATTAAGTACACTCAATATAAGGTCTGTTTTGTCACTGTTTTGCCACCAATTGATTGAATTACTTATTGTGTTCACCAGAAGAGTGGATCCGATGAGCGGATAGTGATTCCCGTATTAAACACCACTCGAAGTGAACTCCAATTGAAAACTGAAGTAATCTTTTGGTTTGAAAACTCCATTCATTTGAGTCGTAATGATCTCATCTGTTGGGACGAAATCGACGCCAATGTCCTGAAGACAAGTAACCACTCAATGGTTAACAATGTCTTGAAACTGATTATTGATTTTAATTGTAGAGAAAGTGTTGATAACATTAGTGGATCACAACTCAAACAAACAGATGTCAAGAATAGGGGAAATCATTGAAGTGATAGATCACCACAAGTGTGACCGAAATGAGTGCCCGGTTTCTGATCCCACAAAAGTGTCGATCGACGTATCCGTCGGCTCCTGTTCTACACTCATTGCCGAACGATTTCTGGCCAGTGATCTGAGAAATGACACTCAATTGGCGCTTATGTTTTACGGAACCATTATTTTGGGTATAAATGCAATAAATATCACGTTTTTGGACAATTAATTGATTGATTGTGAGCACAGATACCATAAACTTCTCTGAAAGCGCACAAAAGTATAGCGAAAGAGATGTGAAAGTGATCGACGAATTAGAAGCCATTATTGAAGACAAATCCATAACCCGTTCCGAATTGTATAACAAATTAATTGAGGCCAAGAACTCGACAAATAATCTCACGATTGAAGAGTTGTTACTTAAGGACAGGAAATTGGTTCCGAACTCAAAGATCATTATCTCATCTATTTCTGGACAATTGGTGTCCAATCTGTGTCTTGAGAATAAAAGACAACTCTTACGTGACTTCGCCGCCAATCAGACCAATAGATTCGATGCCATTATTATTCTTGGAATCGATAACAGAATTACAGATAATATAAGACGTGATTTGGGAGTCTTTACGGACAACACATCACTTATGGAACGGGTATTAAAATTTGTGACCATTTTTAGTGACACTTAAGTAATGTTTACAATGTTTTGTCAATTAATGATAGATTACTTCACAACTGGAGTCCGACGGGAGTGGCCTTCAGTTGAGTTTAGTTAAAGATTTCAAAGAATTGAAAGTTTATGACCAAAAGAACATCAAAGCCTCGAGAAAAACAATTTTACCCCTCATATCATCGATCACTCAAAGCAATAGCACAGGTATTTGATGCCATTTAATGCCTCTTATCGTTGATTTCCATTAAATAATTTCATTAAAGAAACCAAATATTGAAATGTTTTACTCATTTTGCGCTCATTTTTGCATAACTTTTATGACTTTTTCAATACTCTGTTAACAAAACTGACACTTAATTAGCCAATGAGTGCAACGAAACTCCGACTAACCGTAAAAATCTATTGAAATCCCTGTCGACAGCTGACGTCGATCCAGACTTTGTCCTCAATTACATCCCCGAAACCGTAGACTTTCTTGAATCGCCTGAATATAAGTACAATTGTATGGATACTGAGGTTTGAATGCCTCCAGAGTTGAGTGCAATCACTATATGTTCTCAATCTATAGGTTCTTAAAGAACAATACTTTCCGTCTTCTCCTTCAAAAGGTCAGACTTTTTGGACACTTTATTAAAACCTGTTTTTCACACCAATTAGAGACCAATCCTAACGGAACTATTGGTTCACCAAATACTAAGTCTAATGAGTCAGAGCTTGAAATGGCAAACAGTGATTCTTCTAAACCATATAACCCGGAGTCTGTTTACGGCTCTTATATTGAGGACTCTTTTGTCGGCGAATTAGTCGGCGATTATCCCAATAATGACGCCGAAGAGGACGAAAACGATTTGGAGAACAACTGGGATATGAATAATGGAATCAATAAGGAGTTGGAGTTTGATTTCGACTCTTTTGGTCCGGAGTCCATCATTTATACCGGAAGTGATAACATGGATGAACCTAACGGTGCGAAACCTAAGCATTCCTTGAGTGAGGAGACTCTTAACGCAGGTATTTGTTGACTGTTTTGGGAATCAATTGTTTAAATACTTTGTGTTTTAGAGACGAATATAAATGAATTGAATTCAGAAACCAATGAAAGTCCGGAGAAGAGTGAGAACGGAAACCAAACTCCTGTGCAGTCGTTGCTGTCGATACCAAAGCCTACCTCGGATTCAGACTTAAGCCAAACACAGAGCGAAGAGAGGGACGACGTCTCGCCCTTCAAAAGGAACACATCTTTGACTCAAAGCCAAAGAAAGAAAATCAGTCCTCGAATTAATATTCAACAGATTCTCAACTCATCCGATGACTTAACCCCCGGAGCACAAGATCCCGCCCTAAGCGGACATCCCTTAGATTTTGATAGAATTGAATTAACTTTTGATACCAATGACACAAACAATGATAGAAATGCCAACTCTTTGCTCACAAATGAAGACAAAGAGAGTAAAGGTTAGGATAATATCGATTCACTTCTTCTGAAACTCAGAAACTCTTGTGCTGTTCGTCTGAACATTCATTTCAAGCTCTGTTACTCTGACTTAACATTTCATTTCACAAAAACCACCTTTCCTTTAGTTATTTGCTTTGATTTTAATTGTTTGTTACATTAAAGCGTTGGTTCGGAGGCCGTCCAAAACCAAAAAGAAGATTCCCGTCAATCGAGAGTTCTTTACGAGCGATGAGTTGAACGGTATTTTAGTTTCACTTTAGGGGTTTGGGAGGAAATGCTGTTTTCTATGGTGTTTTGAAGGGAGAGTTATAGGAACATCTCATATCCTGTTCTGTTTACTTACAGATAAGCACCGGACGGGAGAGTCTTCACAGCCGATCGAAGAGTTGACTGCAAAGCAGGAATCGGATGAATTGCGAGCGTGGAAGCAGTCGTGTCCTATTGGACCCGAAGGTGATATCAAACCGATTGATATGAAAGTTATCGATCCCTACAAGAAGGTCATATCACACGGCGGGTACTTTCATTCCAGTGCTATGGGCTCTACTATTGGGAACAGTCATCAGTCGGGTATAAAACAAATCTAGAAATTCTTTTGTTATAAAATACCTGTCCTTTAGGGTCGAGTCCGGCTATAATTGTTTTCTCTGCCTGTTATCTGCCCGACCGCTCACGAAAGGACTACAACTATGTTATGGACCATCTCTTCATGTAATGAATTATTTGAATGTTTTTTTTATAACACAATTGAATGTGATTTACGGCACAGGTATGTCCTGACAACACTCCACAATCTGATTGCCGACGATTACATATTGATATTTTTCACATCGGTTTGTAATAAACCCTTAATTTATTGCACAAAATAACCCTGAGTTCAATTAAAGGGCAATAATGTCGGCGGTGTCTCATCGCTGGGCAATAATATGCCGACATTTGGTTGGCTTAAGAGATGTTATTATATGATTGACCGCAAACTGAAGAAGAATCTAAAGGGACTGTATTTAGTGCACCCGACCTTCTGGATGAAGACCCTCATCATTATGAGTAGACCTTTCATTAGGTTTGACGCAAATGATTGCTGTTTTCAATTGAAAACTAACTTTTAATTCACTTTTAGTTCAAAATTTTCAAAAAAACTGAAATTTGTTAACAATTTGTCGGAATTGAGTGCTTTGTTACCCATAGAGCACATGGCTATCCCCGAACCCGTGAAGATGTATGTATTGAGACATAAATGTTGATTACATTTGAATTTTATTTCTCTTTTTCTCGTTTTCTTTGATTTGAATCTTAATTTTTGACTTTAAATTAATGTCTAATCCTTTGAATGGATTAACGATTGCTTAACATTGAACTCAATTGTTGTCCTCTTCTTACGACAGCTTTGACGACGAAATCGCTAACAATTATCTCTAAAACTGCTCTTCATTTCAAATCACACTTTGATTGCCATCTCTTTTGTGCTGTAAAAACTCAATTAACACTTAATTTACACCTAATTTCTCACCGATTAGTGATTTAACCGAAAAAAGTCTGACTTTTAATTGCAATTAATGTTTAATTTTCTGTTAGGACTGACTCACAGATAATGACTAAACAGAGAAAGAGTCGGCGAATCAGACAATAAGAGACAATAAGAGACAGAAATAGTATTATATTTTTGATTATTATTTAAATTAATATTTGATTTAAAATTAAAATTAAAAAACAATTTATTATTTATTTTTGTGATAAAACTGATAAACAATTGAATTTGTAGTTTAAAAAATGTTCTGGATCATAAATTAATTGATATTTAATATAATTGTGACTAAAAATCTGTAAAATTGTTTTAATTTTTGCTAAAATTATAAATAAATTAATTTTTTTTATTAAAAATTGTTTGAATTCTTAAGAATTTTATGCATTTTTTGAACTATTTTTCATTGATTTTCAAAGTATTGAAAATATTTTCGCTTTTTATTGTGTTTTTTTGTGTTTAATCTGTATTTCAGGTGAAATTCAGGTGAGTTTTCACTGATTTTATCATTTCGTCTGTATTTGAACAGAAGTTTTAGATTCAATGTTCAATTGAATTGAAGCCCAAGTGTTGTCTACCGTTCCCTTCAGTGGCAAACGTTTGAAACGCGTTGGGAATCCCTTCTACAAAACCATTCAAATATATAGTTATCTATTTTGAGCTCAATTTAAGTCCACTTCTCATAAACACTATAATGAAGTGAAAGCGGACTCACATCTGGTGTCACGTTGTCTATGAATAGTGGACTGAAAAGTAAGTCAAACACTGAATGAATGACTGAATGAGTGCTAAAAGACAACAAAACTATGAAAACAAATGACTTTTTAATTGTAATTAAACTTTAATTTAATTATAAATTAAATAAAACTTTAAAATAATTATTAGATTTTATTTTATTTTTGTTTTTAAACTAAAAATAGTATTATTTTTATGAAAATAATGTTTGAATTGAAAATAAATTGAATGAAAAACACAATCAAATGGTTTTGTGAACTGAAATGACATTACGTTTTGGTCTTTAATAACAATTAATTCATTCATTGATTGTTTAAAACACTTTGTTTTCAATTGATTTGCTTTACATTTGAAGTCATTGTCGGCACCGGAAGTGTGGCTCCGATTCACACCTCATTTGTCCCACCAATTGGTCCACTGATTGAGCGATGGATTCAGACTCGGATCCGATCAGTGAATACAAGTCATCGCTGAATGAGTTGTCGTTTAACTCAAAACCACTGATAAATATGTTAACGATGTTATCGGAAGACTATAAGGACTCCAGAGCTCCACAGATCGTCAAATGCATTGAACAGAGACTGCATACGGTGTCCGCCGACAAGAAGCTACCGATCCTTTACCTCTTGGACTCCATATGCAAAAACGTGGGACAGATTTACATCAAACTCTTCACTCAAAACATTGTCTCAACTTTTTGTGATGTCTTCGAGAAAGTGGACGAAAAAACTCGTCTCTCGTTATATAAGTTACGGCAGACCTGGTCATCGATATTCCCGGCCCGAAAACTGTTCGGCATTGACTCACGTATTAAAAAGAGTTTAGACCCCGCGTGGCCTATCACTGCCCCCAATCCCGACACCATTGGCTCAAACGCTCCTAAAGTTAGTCAGAATAATAAACCTGTCGTACAATCAGTGGTCAAACAGCCGAACAATTCAGTGAAACCGTCGGCAGTGCATAGCACTGGACACAAACAACAGGTACACTTAAATCCTAAGTTTTTCAATGACCCGGCACTTCATCCACCCATACCGACCACACCCGAGGCTGAGATCGCGAAACAAGTGATCCAAAAGCAGAACGAATTATTACAGTTAGAGAAACAGAGGCTGGAGTTGGAAGTCCTCACTGAGAAGAGAAGGCTCGCAGAACAGGCCCGCGCTTTGCAGGTGACCAACACTTTGTGTCCTTTTAAGTGTATTTTCATTTCAATTGAAACAATGTTTTCAATAAATCTTTATTTTATAATAAATTTCATTCATTTTAATACAAAATAAATTGTTTTTTGACTGAAATTTGAATTAAAAATAAACTTTTTATTGATTTTTTGAATCGTTTTTTAGGAAAAGGAGGAAAAACTCAAACAAAAGGAGCAAATGCTTCGCCCGAACAGTCCTAAAGCCAAACCTAAGGTTAATAAACGCAAACGAAGCCGAAGCCATCGGAGCCGAAGTCCCAGTCCTATCAGTCAGAAGACCCGAAGTCCTCCTCATCGCTGGAATCAAAGTCCAAATGAAAGGTCAAAAGAAAACCCTCAATCAATGGCCCGACAACAGAGCCCTTCCTATAGACCCTCACAACACAAGCCTCTCGCCGGTAGAAGTCGTTCGCCCAGTGCTGTCAAACCATTCCTATCTCAACAAAGTGTTATGCAATTGCCTTCAAATCAGTCCTCAGTGAGCGGACATTCCTCTAACCTATTGTCGACGACTACAAGTAGTAATCAAACAACAGTTCCGACAACAATACCGGCGCCCACTATCTTAGCGCAGCCGGAAATGCTTAATATGTCGCGAATGGATTCGAGTACCGCTACGACTATGAGTTTAATCAGACCTCTGGCCAGTGGTGGCCATAATATGATGTCCAGTCATAACAACAATAATATCTCACATTCACAACCGTTTACGTCGTGGTCTCAGGACAGGGACTATAGGAAAGAAATCGATGTAATGATGAACGACGCGAACGAAAAACTTCGTTCCGGTGTTATATCGCCCGCAGATCACGACGTTTTGGTCAGAGAAGTGGAGCGACAGATGAATGATATTCAAAACCAGTCACATATGTATAATAACAGTGCGAACCAGACTATTGTGTCCGAACCTCAGGACACGTTGACTATGTTAGTGGACGGTAAGCTCAGGAAACTCTTTTATTTGGACGACACGACAGCTGTTGTGCTCCTGAATGCGCCGCAAAACGCGGAGTTCCGTCAACTTATTGGTGTCGACCCTAAAGTGTTAGATCCCCGACAAATCAGTTTTGAGGGAAAGCCGACCAAAGTATACATCGATAGTGACAGAGGATGTCATGATTTTGTAGAACTTGAGTTCAATGGACAACAAAATACATTTTACCCGAACCGTGGGTTAGGTCCGCAACGAATCAAATTCGGTGGACCCGCGAAGGAGATTATTTTGAACGGAACGGCATATCCGGCCAAATTCGGTGGTCCACCCATTACTGTGTACTTCGAAGGCGACACATCCACACACACTCTCAAACTGGACGGACCGACGCCCAGAGTGAAGCTCTCGGAGGAAAGGAGATATGATTTGTGGAATAATATTATAAACAAAGCCACGAATCCTGCGAACAGTTTAGTGCCTACGATAGCGCCCACACCTCAGCCGCCAATCCCTGATGTGAACAGTTTGTTGTCAAGACTGGTCGCGACGGGAATTATCGGCACAAATGATCGAAGGAATGACAAGAGCTCTGAGACAACAAAGAGGACCCAAAGTCGGGACAAATCGACACCAAAACCGAAAAAGAATTTATCAAACGATCCAAAGATTGAATGGACTTCAGAGTCACTGAAGATGAGTCGTCCGGGTGTTGTGGCGGCGCTTTATAACGGCATTCAATGTACAAACTGTTCCCTTCGGTTCGAAGACACAGGACTTGGAGATCAGGGCGAGAAGACTCGGTATTCAAAGCACTTGGACTGGCATTTCAGACAAAACAGAAGAGACAAAGCAAAGCCTAACTCAACCGCCAACTCATTGAGACGGAACTGGTATTATCCGCTCAACCTTTGGGTTCAATTCAAAGAAGTTACCGACGAAGAGGACACAACCGATCTCTTCCAAAGTGGTGAACAAGAGACTGACGTCGAAGAGGAGACACCAGTGCTGACAGTGATTGCAGAGAAGGACGAGTCACTCAACTGTTGTGCTGTTTGTGGGGAAAAGTTTGACCAAAACTGGAACGAAGAAGAAGAGGAGTGGAGACTAAACAATGCGGTTAAACATAACCACAAACTATACCATCCCTTGTGTCTCAACGACTTCTTGACTCAAAGTGAAAGACTTGAGCAACAGATGAATGAAAGTGTTTCTGATATGAAAGTGAATGTCAGCGAAGAGTCCATTAAATCGGAAGTGAATGAAGAGTCGGACAAAAGTGACACCAAATGTGATAATACTGTGACTCAAGAGTTGAGTGAATCCGTTGTGAATGTGATTAATGTGAGTGACGTTAAGATTAAGGCTGAGGTAAAGGCTGAGGTGAAGGCCGAAGTGAAGGCTGAGGTGAAGGATGAGCCAATGGATGAGCCAATGGATGAAACAGTGAGTGGGGTTGAGGAACAGGTGGTTGAAGAGGAAACGCCTGTTTTGAGTGATTCTAATGAGGAATCAAATATCAAAATAATTGAGTTTGAAATACCCCTCAATAGTAGTAATAGTGAGGCCAACCATCAATTGTCTGACATTTTAGAGCACAAGGAGGTGACAGAAGGGGAGCAGAAGGTAGAGGCTGTTGAAGAGGAGAAGAGCGACGAAAAGGTAATGACAGGAAAGGGAGGAATTGTCATCAAAATGAAATCATCCAATATTCCAATCCAAGCGACTGTCCAGACGACGGAACCGATAGAGAAGACCGAAACTCAGGGGTCGGAAGTGATTTTTAAGGGACAGGAGTTGTCCTCTCTTTGCAATATTTTGTGAACCTTTTTGTCAAAACATTATTTAAAACATAATTTAAAATATTTTTTATATCTTTTAAACAAATAATGAATTTTTCATTTGAAGCCAAAAAAGTAGTTATTTTTGTTGAAAAGCAATCAATGAATAGACGTTTCGCTCATTTCTCTGCTCTTTAGCTCTGGTTTTTGCTCTGCGTTTTGAATCCGGATTTCAGTTTGAATAGCGATTTGTGTTTTGTCTCACATTTGGATTCAATTGTCGTTTGATTTGGTCTTTATTTTCTGGCATACAATCCATGGAAACAACGATTTGAAGACTTTTTCAACACTTTTTTTATTAAATGCTTTGAATTTTCAGTTAATTTTTGATTTTCAGCACTTTTTTCGTTAAATAAAATACTTTTTGAATTAATTTAAGAAAAATTTTAAATAAAAATCATTAAAAATATTGAATAAAAAAATTATTATTAATTTGAAATAAACTTTTGTTTTTGTGTCCAATAATTGGTTTAATTTTTTGATGTATTTCTGATATAATATTTGCATTCATTTGTCGTGTAATTGATATTTGAGTTAATAATCAATAAAATTATTCAAAAAATCAATTCAATTGTCAATTATTTTGATTTAATTTAAGTTTTATTTAAAAATATTGAAAAATATATTAAAAATCTATAATTTGTTTGAATTTCTCTTTTGAAGCAAAACTTCTGCGAATGAGTTGTGATATGAAAACTGAATGAAAAGTAAATTAATTTTATTTTTGAATTTCAGTTATTTTGGAAAACAAATAAAATTATCAAGATCCATTGATACTAACATTTGCTAACAATCATGGATAATAAATTAAATTAAAGTTACATTGCTAATGAGTCATTAGTAATGAGTTTAATCTAAACATACATTTTAAACAGAATTTTAAATATATTTTTCAATTGCATTGAATATTTTGTGATTTAGTTGTGATACCTGTGCCCACAAATCAATTGTCAATTAACTGAGCAATGAATAAATAGATTGATTGAAAGTCCTGTCGATATGTTTGGTCTAAAACTTCACACATAAACGGCTTTTAAGTGAATTACAACAGCTCTTCGTGGAAACCACTGTCCAAAAGGACTAACCGTTTGTTATTTCAATACATTTCTTTAGGATTTCAACAATTCATTCAAATTTTCATTTTTAAATTCAAATTGTCTTTTGAGTCAAAAACCGGTGTTTTTATAAAAAACACTGAATTTTAAACATTTCTATAAAATTAGCAAAACTTTTGTAACTTTTTTTTAACAAAAACTCAATTTTGTCTCAAAACCTGTAAACTATTGATG
>JAQGAT010001024.1:0-18865 GCA_034687845.1 Pantelozetes paolii
AGTGTTATCTCGCGTTCTGTCCCAACCATCGACTTTACGCATTGGGACACTGCGCAGACCATAGCCGCTCAGAAGGCCGACCCTATATTCGGTGTATACTATTCAAAACTCCTGGACAACAACACATCAGTCCCGGAAAGGCACCGAATAAACAAATTTTATAAACTGAAGGACAACTTATTGTATAAGAGGCGAAGCATGAGTTCAGGGATAAGAGAAGTGATATGTGTTCCACTTATATGTGTCCGACGAGTACTGTTCGAAGGCCATGGATCCGAGTCTTCGGGACATTTTGGGCAGCGACGGACATCCCTCAGATTAAAGGAATTCTTTTATTGGAAAGGCATGGATACGGACATCCGAAACTATGTCCGGACTTGTGCTCCATGCCAGTTCCGCAAACAGAGCACTGGAACGATGGGACTTATAGGTTCTCATCCCATACCTGCTGACGTCATGAATGACGTAGCCATGGATATCGTTGGAGGGATCCCCAAGAGTACCAAAGGAAGGGAACACGTTCTGACAATCGTAGACCGGTTTTCTAAATTTGCGATTGCTATCCCCATTAACAATACAGAGGACTCAACAATTATTCATAAGATTAAGAAACACCTATTCTTGAGGTATAAAATCCCCTTAAGGATACTGACAGATCAGGGGACAAACTTTATGTCGGCCAGGACTCAGACTTTCTTTCGCCAGTACGGAGTCCAACACCAAACCACTGTCCCCTATAATCCCAAATCCAACGGGCAATGTGAACATTTCAACGGGACATTGAAAGTACAGTTGACTATACGAACTGAAGAGCCATCCCTATGGGAGAACGTGTTACCAATCGTAGTCCACAACTACAACTCTTCCATACACGAGACCACGGGATACGCTCCTCTCACTCTCTTAATCGGTTCTGAACCACAATTGAGTTTTGCTCGACAGCTGGGATACTCACCCCAACTGTCCACACCATTGGATCTCCAAGAAATCAGACAAAAGGCTTACATAAACATTCAGACGAATACTCAACGCTATCTGAAGCGTCAGAACAGTCATCGCAAAGCCGGGGATCTAGTGGTTGGCGAACAAGTATTGTTGCAAAACCCGGCGATCAAGATTTCGAAGTCCGGGAAAATGAAGAATCCCTGGACTGGACCGTTTGTGGTAGTCAAAATTATATCGGGCCAAAACATAATCATTAAGATCCCCAAAAGAGCCCGAACTCAAAAGACAGTGAATATAAGTCAACTAAAGAGGTTTTACGATAGAGCAGACTTCAAACTATCGCATCAATCAGTTGTCCCTGCAATACAGACAAAAAGAACTTCTATGCGGCCGATATCAACAGTAAGCAGGGATACGAGAAGTCCACATCTGGTCAACCCCAAGACCGCCCGATTCAAGCGGTGGACAAAGCCTATGGTTTGGACGACATTCAACTCAGACTCCCCGAGATCCAACCATTTGTTGAGGACAACAAAGTTCTAGTCGTCGGGGATGTCGCATAACCGGAATAAAACTGAACTTAGATTCAAATAATCTCCTTATTATTGTGATAATTATGCCCCATAGGGGACACTAATTAGTTATTTATTAATACTATAAAAGAAAACACTTTTGTATTGAATATCAGTCTTTCATTTACTTTCAAATAAAACAGTTCATTCGGAAACGTCTGTCCCTATTTATTGCCTTTGGCACTATAACTCCCGGATCTGCAGTTTAACTCTGAGGTGATCGCTAGTTATGGGCCGAAGACCGGGGATACGCCGTGAAGGCACCGTTTCTTGGCCGTCATATTAGTGACGGTCGAGATATCCCGTGAAGGGTATTGAAAGACTCCCCGAAATATCGGGGACATTGAAGTTTACGCGTTGACTGTGGCCTATATCTAACCCAGACACACCCCATTAGGCCACGTCTTCCACTTTATAACGCGACAAATATGAGTGACAATCAAAGGAACGGTAGATTTGGTTATAGTTATGATAACAATAGACACCAAAGGAAAGGGCACTTCAATAATCGGTTTACCTATACCTACAGCGAAGCCAAAGACATGAACGGATCCATTGGTGATGTGAGACAACACTCAGAAGCCTCGACAAGTGCTCAAAAGTCGGGAATCCCTGTCCCCCGAAAAAAGTCCATCAAAACTGCGCCGTTTGTTAACTCAGACCCGGAGACCAATGCCATCACCAATGAGTCCAACGATGAAACCATTGGTAAACAAAATTTGGATAAATTGACTGAAAGTGTGGCCAAAATTGATTTGAAAGAAGACATCGTTTGCCAGAAGAATGGATTGACCGCTGATTCGGAGCCAAAGACCGGTATTTTTGAACAATTTTGTTGTCATTTGTTTTTAATTCAGAAGCCATTGAAGACAAATCGCAGGACAAGAACAGCGCCGGAAATGTTATCCCGACTCCCGTTCTGCGCAATATTATTGGAACGGTTGGTCGTTATCAGCGATACCCGCGGCCGAGGACTGGGAACCAAACCAATGGTGCGAACCATTCGTACCTCAATAGCCATAAGTCCTATCCATCGGGCGATCGATTGAATGAACAAAACAAAAGGTCTTTCAAACAAAAGACATTCAGTCCTCCGAAGCCGCAAAGGAAAGGATCAGAAGCGGCGGTAAAGCCTATTGTGAAGGCTGTGGCCAAACAAATACCAAAATCGGCGGATCAAGTGCTGGACCTCAAAGCAGCTGTTGAACAGCAGAAACGGATTCTTTCACAGATTCAGAGACCTCTTCAGAGCGCAGACATCGCCAGCAATGAAGACATTCCTCCCAATGAAGGCATTTGTTTCAAATGTTTGCCGAAATATAAAGTCATTAAAACCATAATAGAAGTGAAAACTATTGGTTCGGACACAAAGTTAATTGAAATTTGTTTATAAGAAATGAATTTTTGTTTTTTAGGTTCACTTTCTGACAAAGGATTTGAAGATTATTTCAGTTTAAATGCTTTGGATTTAAAGACTATTCACAAGAATTCACACAAAATTCAACTGAGATTTGGATATATAAATGACATTCAAACTAAGGAACAGAAGGATTGCGTTCCCGAATACCTGTCCATTGATGTCAACAATCAGCGGGTCTTTCAATACACAGAGGTTTGCCTTAAATTAATTTCTTTGTTGCCATCGTTTCAATTGATTTCCCGATTAGGCAAAGGAGACGAACACTCCGTTTGATTTGACAGAGTTTTGTGTTTTCGGCACAAATACACTCAGGTTTTCAATGAAGAAACAAAACTATCATTTTTTAATGCCATGCGCTTACGAGATGTCATTTGTGTCCTATGAAACACCCGAATCATTTTTACTCAATCTCAAGCAAAAGGACTGCCAATACCTGTCGCCCGAATGGACACAAAGTCTAAGTAATGATTGATATGTTTTAACAATTGATTTATTTAATCATAAAATCTGTTGTTTTAGTCCAAACCCGAAACCAAGGCTTATCTCAAGACGAGGACATTATTAGTGTCATAAACACCGACACAAAAGTCAAACTCATTTGTCCCGTAATTATCGCTAAATATGTTTTCAAACAATTAATTGTTTATTGACTTACAGTTAAGTTGTCGACGCATTGAGACGCCCTGTCGTACCCATACCTGTAAACATATTGAGTGCTTCGATGGCCTGACATTCTTCAGGACCAATGAATTTCGGTACAATTGGTTTTGTCCCGTATGTCAAGAGTGCGCACCATTTGATTCACTCAGAATTGACGGGTATTTGCGATCAGTTTTATTCAAATTATAGTTTAATTCAATTTATATTCAAATCAATAGATATTTTACCGAAATATTAGACAAAACGGACGAAACTATTAACGCATTGTTTGTCAAAAGTGACGGCACTTATCATCTCAACAAAGGTTTGAATTGTTTTCACAAATAACTCATTAAATGATAAATTATTTTCAATTAAAGGCAACAAAGAGTCGGAAGTCATAGAATTGGAAGACATAGACAGCGACGCGGATACCAGTGCTGTACTGATGAAGACATCCAATGATAATGAAGACAACAATTGTGATGAAGATTCCGAACAACAAGGCGTTGAAGGGGTTGACCAACAAACCGATGGCAAAGATTATGAACCAAATGAACAATAATTGCTTTTAATTTTGAAATGAAATGAAGTTTTGTTTGATTTCTTGTGATTTAAGTTAAGATTATTTGTTTTTAATTGATTTTAATTTTGTTATTAATTAATAATATAATGATTTTATTTTATTTTCATTTTTTGTCTAATAATTGAAATATTTTTATAATTTTTTATTTAAAATTTCTGTTTATTTAAACACTTTTTGAATAATTTTTGTTTCATTTAATTATAAATTATATAAACTATTAAATGAATCTAAAAATAATTGAATCATTGATTAAATCCAAGACTTTTGTCACTCCTTTCGCTGAAGATTCGGCGGAACCGGAGGTTTGGGTAAAACAAATATGCCTTCAGTTCTCTTACTTTTATGAAACTCTTCGATACTATTCTTAAGCGATTCGATGGCAAGTCTGGGATCATATTTAGACAGTTGAGGGCAATTGCAAGACTCCCTGAGCCGTATGGCGTCGTCCATAATAGAGTCCAAATAATGATATCGTTTCTCATGACTCGGATGAGTCGATAAGAACTCTACTTTAAGGGGTATTTTCAGTTCATCAGTACTAAAATGAATTCCTTCTGAGTTCTCAATGATTGACATCTTATGCCAGAAAGCACTCGTCTCTCGCACATCAAAACAGGCCTTTGCGGCCAATTCGAGGCCAACGATGTCCGCTTCGGTCTCAAGCATACGACTGTAAGGGGTGTCCAAAATAACATTCATTATTAGCCGCGAAATAGCGGTCGTTATGGTTGCGGTCATATCTGTCGGCAGTAGAGCCCAAACGATACCAATTATGCAAATGAAGAAAATGTCTATTAAGTGCGCGTGACTTACCTGTGCCCGCAATAAAGGGTTAGACAATTAGTAATGATTAAAGTGAATGAAAGTGCAGATCCCTTACCAATTCAGCCCCGTGTGAGAGGACTGCGTGTGCCATCTCATGCGCCAATACGACTCCCAATTGCTGGTCATTATCACAAAGAGCTAACATTCCTGTGAAGACAAATATCTGTCCCGAAGGCAACACAAAGGCATTCTTCACAGTGTCGTCATTAACCACCGAAACCGTCCACTCGTTGTCATGTATTTGTTGTAAATCGTTGTTAGCGTTGAGCAGTTGAGTGGCCACTCGTGCCACCCGTCGTGACATCGGGTGAGTGTTGGGCAACAGTTTATTCTTCAGGACTTCCAACTGAACCTCAAATTCATATTTATTTAAATCTTTCATTTGGTTGGCATTGAAAGCAATAAATCGTTTCCGTCTTGTGATCGGAGTTTCGTTCAAATGCTTCAAATAATAGACACAAAACCCGATGACTATTGACATCAATCCCAAACCAAACCTCCATTTGTGGCGCAAAAACCAATTTACAACTAATTGTCGTTTATTTGACGGCATTTCTCGCCACCACTTCCGCACTGCTCTGCAAACACACCGAAAATTAGTGGATATTTTTGGACACAATTAAAGCCAACCTTCCGGTGACGAGTGCCACCACTTTTGCCGCTTGTCTTATGACAAGTGCTACCAAAGGGTTGTATCGTTTGGCTGTCGTTTGAAACAAACATTTTTGGTTTAAATTAATTAATGTTTTATTCAATTGAAAACAAATTGGTTTTGATCTCCACTTCTGTGGCCAACAGTTGTGGCCATTGTTTCGGACCAATTGAGTGACCATTTGTGCACTTCTTCGGCTCAAAAGCACACGAATTGAAGCCATCTTTACATTGATTTCAACTAAAAGTCAATTAATTTTAATTTAATTACAATTTATATACAAAACACGTGACTATTATTAATGTGTAAACAAACCAATGAATGAAATACTGAACCTCTGATGACATCTATGTTTAACACTAAACCACTTTACGTCTGCCTTCAGGTCAATGACCTCTTCGGCTAACTTTGGCCACCAATGAGTCCAATGGATCCGATGGTCTCTAAGCACTGAAATCAGTTAAGCATTGAATACATGTTTGAATTGAAAGCACTTTTAGTTTAAATTAAAACTCAATTTATTATTGAAAACAAAAATCAAAAACTATTTTATAATTAATTATTTGTAACAAAAAAACAGAAAAATTGTCTTAACTTTAGACAAAATAAGTGATAATTAAATGACAGAAAAAAATAATTACAAAAACAAAACAAAAATTAATGAAAAAAAAATGAAAAACGGATTAAATATTGAATATTTTGACCGAAAAACCGATTATTTGCTAATTATTGCCGAAAAACCCGAATTCGATGTCATTTTCATTGAATTCATAATATATTGAAATCTTTTGTTTAATTTGTTTCGACTTTCGGTCAAAAGTGTTTGAAATGAGTTTACGTTTCACTCGTATTCGGTATTTCACACGACTTTCGGTCAAATCGTCCGCCGATTCGGTCATCAATTTCGGTGACACATAAGTCGCCGAAGTGTTGTCCGATTCGTCCGTTTTGTTGGTTCTGTTGTCCACTGTTTTGACCGCAATTGGAGACAACGATTGAATCGATTCCTGAGAACCGCTTTCGGAATCCATTTGCGGAACAATTTGGTCACCATTTGAGTCATCGATGTCTTCAGTGTTGTTGACATTCAATTGCTTTTCAGTATTGACTGCAAACGAGTCCTCAGTTTCGGTCAAATCAATGGTGAGATCAATGGTTGGCACCAATCGGTCGACCACTTCATTGTAAGCAATCATTTCGGGAGTGTTTGGCACCTCTTGTGATGAACTCTCAGATGAAGACATCTTTTGGACAACAAATCAATGATTTATTAATTGTTTTATTAAATAATCAATACTTTCGTTGAAATCAATGAAAAAGTTGTGAAAAAATGTCAAATATTTTGTCAATAATTGAAATATTTTTTACTGTTTTTTCAACAAAACATTAAATCGTTTTAAAATTCATTTGATTTTTATTTTATGTTTAAAATTTGGTTTAAATTTGTTTTTAATGTTTTTGGCATTAAATTCATCAAAATATTCAACACTTTTAACAATTATTTTCAAATAAAATTGTTTTTTGTTAATTCATTATTAATTGAATTTGTAATTGAAGTGATCATTGTAGTGATCAAGCACAAATGAAAATTCCAATAAATCATTGAAATATTCTTTAGAAGGGATAAAATTGTGTTTAAATATTGCATTAAATATATAATTAATTTTTAAATTAAATTTTTATAAGAGTTTGAAAACTATTTGAAGTTTTTTATCACAACTTCTTATCGAATGTAATATTTTTTGTAAACATTTTTATATATTTTAATATATTTTTAGTTTTTTATCAGAATTTTAAGAAAAATATATTTTTGTTATCATTTCCTGCAATCATTTGATTTGAAATACGTTCACAACTATTGGCAAATAATTTGTGAAAATGTCGACAAAAGTTAAAGAAAGTTATGAACGGATTATAATAAGAGGCGATCCGTTCACCCGAGGACACAGTTATGGACAACAAACTAAAGATAAGATCATTAAAAACATTGATTTCTATAAGGGTTTGGGAGTTTTGCCCGATTGGGTCAAAGTTCAAGAGTTTATTTCTGATAATTATATGAAAGCATTGGAAAAGTATTATCCGTCGGCACTGACAGAGATGAAAGGCATAGCTATCGGCGCTAATGTCTCCGTTGAAGACATTATTGTCTTGAATTCAAGGTATGAGTTGTTGAGATGGAAATCACATTTGAATAGAAGTAATAAAAGCCAATCACAACCACATGAGTGCACAGGAGGTGTCTGTCTGTCCAACGCCACAGCTATGGGTGACGTCCTGTTGGGTCAGAATTGGGATATTAATCAGCGGATATTAAATGACAACATTGCAGTCTTATTGGAAGTATATCCCGATCCCCAAGAAAATATTGTTCCTTTCTTTGTGCTGACAGAGGCCGGACAGTTGGGTAGGAGTGGTATGAATGCAAACGGTTTAGGTATTTATTACTGCAAATGAATGAATGGAGAAAATAATGATAATTGAGTCACAATTAGGTGTTATATCAATGGGTTTGTGGTCAAGTGATGATCACTTTGAGATCAACAGAGGAACCGGTTATTTACCGATCACTCTATTGAGAAAACTATTCCTGGAATCGCCGACATTTCCAGTGGCCCTCAAACGCATACTATCTGTTCCCAGACATGTGTCCGTGAATATGATTGTGGCCACGAGTGAGGGCGAGGCTATTAATATAGAGATGACTCCAAACCACTACTTTCTTTCCTACCCTTCCCTTCAGACAGATGTCTATACTCATAGCAATCACTTTAAATCGGAAGCATTTTTGGCCAATAATTGTGTGAAAGATAGCATTCATTGCAAATCTTCTCTGTTTAGAGACAGACGTCTGGAGAGACAACTGACCACCAAATGGCCAAACATTGATGAAAATGGATTTACGGATGCATTCAAAGATCATTTAGGATTTCCTGACTCTTTGTGTCAACACATTCCCGACACGGGTTGTCAACATAAGTCTAACTTTCCTAATGATTGTACGGTCGCTAATGTTGTCTATAATCTGACCAAAAGGACAGTTAGACTCTGTACGGGACAGCCATGTGATGGCATTTATAGCGAATATAAGTTTAATTAACTTTTGTTTTAAATTATGTTTTCATTGTTTTTATGACAAATAAATTGATTGATAATTGAAAACAAGTATAAGAAGAGAGCGAGCGGTCGATGAACTCAATCTGTATTTCAAACTAAATTCAAACAATTGATCGCACGTTCAGTTCAGTTGCCATCGTTTACATACCAGTGCTCTCAACATAATCTCCAATTATAACAGAATTTCGATTTCAAAATTCACTTCAGTTTTATATTCTTCGTTGACTTCAGAGTAAAAAATGTTTTCAAAAGTGTTTTTCATTTGTTATTTACTATTGATTCAGACGTTTGTCATTCAATCCGAAGACAATGTGACGGAAAGTGAACTGAAAGGTGAGATGAGCTGTAAATTCAATCAAATTTTAAATCGTTTTATGAATTTTGAACTTAAATGCAGTGAAAGGGAAGGTATACGACATTAACCTCTATATCACAGTTCCCTTTACTTTTGCCATCTTTGCATTAATCATATGTCTGTGTCTTCTGTGCATACCATGTCGTGAAACACCCGTTCCTCAGAACTTGACGTCAATAAACCCAGTGATAGTGGAGAACACAAATCGTCCACAAGTAGTGTCAGTTCAGAGTAATTCCCACATCAGTGAAGGGGAAGACCAAAAGGGTTGCAAAAACTGTTCCGGATGTATGTCTTGTAGATCACACTCTCAGAGCACTTCACAAAAGGATCGTTTGTCTTCAAACAGACGATTGAAAAACAGTGGTTCCCCTCAAATGAGAAGCAGTCGTTCCCCTCATTCGAGAAGCAGTGTATCCCCTCGTTTGCAAATCACTCGTTCCTCTCAATTGAATCCAAGCCTAATGTCTTCCCCTAATAAGAGGACAAACCATAGTTTGATTCAAAGATCACCTCTTTTTGAAACCAATGGATTCACTATTCACTCAAAGAATGAAAGCCAAAGATCTCCAAACACTGCAAACCAATTGAGATCACAATCGCCTTCAACACAGGGTTCGCAACAAATGGAGGGAACGGCAACACTGAAGACATCTCAACAACCATTGCCCCAATCATCTCAAGAAGTGGAGGATTACAATCAGCATTTGGAGGGAACGTCAACACCAAAGACATCTCAACAAACATTGTCTCCGACATTTCAAGCACTGGGTTACACTCAACCCGGGGATCTATCGCCAACACAAGGGGTTTACAGTCAACCTGTGGCTGAAGTCGAGCCTAAAATGTAAAATATTTGTTCAAAATTTCTAATTGAATGAAAAATTCTTGTATTTTGTTATTATTTTTATTCAAAGTTTAGATTTTAAGTCATTTTCAAAATTATAACCAATTTATTGATTAAACACTTGTTTTCATATGATTTTACAAATAGTAATGAATTCTTCAAATGATATTTCAAATGATATTTTCACACAAATCAGTTGTTGAATAAATATGTGGTTATGATTGGGTTATTTGAGACTTATTGAGGTTATATTTGACCCTGGGTCACTATAATAAAGTTTTTCAACTCTTAATAGCATTTTAAATGATTTTATATAAAACTTAAATTGTATTTCAATTTATATCCAATGAGATAATCAAAACTAAAGAATACTTGAAATGACCCGCAATTTTGACACCAATGCTAAACATCTTAACTCTTCTCTCATACAAACGAAATACTGGTTAACATTTAAAACATAAATCTTTGCATTGAATTCAATGTCAAACAAATTGATTAATTTATAGACAAAAATAACATGTATTTGAGTTTTGGACAGTTGTATAAAGTTGTGTTTGCATTGCAATCTATCTTTTATTACTCATATCTCTACAACGATTTTACTCTACTCTGTATTGCGTTAATCAAAAATGTCCTTCAATTTTACGATTCAGTCATTTTATGGGAAAATTTTCAATTGAACCCCAAATACAGAGAAATATAAGTTTTTAAGCATTTATTTGTCTCAAAGAAGTGAAAATGGATTTCAACAAAGAGTACGACAAATATATTCACAAATCATTTCCCAAAGAATTGGTTGAAAAAGCAATTAATTATAAGTGCAGTGAAAATGACTTATTTATCGCTTCTTACCCTAAATGTGGCACAACTTGGACTCAACAGATAGTATACCTTCTGCTTAATAGAGGACATCCACCGGAAACGACAATTCTGTTCAGTAAAGCGATTCCTTTCCTTGAATTCTGTGCTCCAGAACCACAAGAATCGAGTGAACGATCTCTACGTGCCTTCAAAACACATCTACCTTTCCATTTGATTCCGTTCAACGAGAAATCAAAATATATTTATTGTATACGAAACCCAAAGGACTGTTGTATTTCCTTTTGGTATCACGAAAAGGATTTCCCTGTTTTAGAGTGCAATCAATTCAACCAATTCTTTGATGTGTTTATGGCCGGAGAGACCGGTTATGGCGATTACTTCGACCATATGTTGGGTTGGTATCAACAAAAACATAGAAACAATGTCTTAATTGTTAACTTTGAGGACTTGAAGATTGATTTTGAAGCACAGGTGGAAAGAATTGCCGATTTTATTGACGAGGATTTGAGTCTGCGATTGAAAACTGACAAAGAATTTAAGGAAAGAGTTTTAAAGGGAAGTACTTTTGAGTTCATGAAAGACACGACTAATAAACAGATGAAAACATTTTTTGATATGTCTGTCGACGAACTCAAAAGCAATGATAATATTTTAGACGGTTTTAAAAATGCATTTTCTGGTATCAAACAAACAGCAAGTGTTGAAATCGCACCCGAAGTTAATTTTATACGAAAGGGTATTATTGGTGATTATGCCACACATCTGAGTGCTCAACAAAATGAAGTCATGAATAAAAAAATTAAAGAAAAAGTTTCAAAATTTCCTGAAATTATCAATAATTGGAAAGTTTTTAATGTTTTTCAATAATTTTGTCAAAATATTAAAAATTGTTTTTAATTTTCAATAAATTAAATACAAATCAATATATTTCTATATTTTCATTAACATCCGTGGGCTGACTATCAGCCCTTTTGTTGATACCCCAGGTCTGCAATTCTGCGGTCGAAAACAGATTATGTATTGTTTGTGTGAAGATATAAACCGCAGCACAGGTATAGAAAACATACGACCAGTTCTCAAGTGTTTGCTATAAGTTATGAAAAGAGTTTTAATTTTATTGATTTACAAAAACATTATTAAAATTCATACCCCTTTTGAGTAGAAAGACGCGGCGGCTATAGGGGCTATAAATCCAGGGATATTACCAATTGAATTGCAAATACCCATAAGAACCCCTGAAAAATCCGGTGCCATATCAACGTAATTGGAGTTAAACCCCGGATAACAGCACCCGTTAAGTCCCAACGCTATGATGAAAAACGTTACGCTTAGTGTTGTATTACATTTGGACAGAACCACAGCAATGAGACAAACGGCCGGTCCGTAAAACGCTATGACATTAATTCAATGGTTTATTGATTTGTATTAAATTTTAAATTTAAATAAATTGAAAATATTTTAATACCAATTGAATTATTAATTTTCCTTAAGTTAGAAACATTGACCTTGCCCCTCTCTCGGATTTTGTCCGTTATGTAAGAGGAGATGACTGATACCAGTGCCTGACACAGGTAGGGAAGGCTTGATATCAATCCATTCTACGGATTAAAATTCATTCAATTCTGAAGAGTGTTTTAAAAATGCAATCACTGTTTGGATATCCATATGAAGAATATGAGTGAAATATGTGGGCAAAAGGGTTAGGATTGTTAGGAATCCCCAGTTCTGTCCGAAATGGGTTACAATCATTGCATACACTCGATATGAAGTCAGTATTGATTTCCAAGGGATTTGTCTTTTCTGTAATTCAGTTATCAATTCAAATGTTGTAACAATTAATGAATGCATACCTGAGTTGTTTTTTCTTCGCCCTGTCCTCTACTTATTAACTCAGTTTCTGCGTTAGTTATAAAGGGATGACTTTCAGGGGAATCAAACACAAAAATAGTCCAAAATATAAACCAAACAATACCTAATACACCCAATAAATAAAATATCGCCGGCCAACCACCCAGGAATGTTTGGGCGCACAGGTAACCGGTCAACGGCAGGGTAACAACAGAGCCAATGGCAGAACCGGCAAATATTATAGAAATGGCACGACTTCTCTCCATTTTAGGCATCCAACGGGCCAACATTGCATTCATGCAGGGTAAAATTACTCCCTGTGCCAGTCCTTGTAATACACGTGTTACCAAAAATGGTATAAAACCCCACTCCGCAGCTACCGGTCCCAATAGAGATAATACAGCAGTGATAAGTATACTCAAACCAAATATCCATTTTGCACCAAACAGTTCCGCCAATACCCCTGCGGGCACCTGAAGGACAATATAGCCATAAAAAAATGAGCCCAATATAGTGGCCGTCTGCTGATCGTCCCAATCATAATGAGCACCGGTATATAATGAACTATTGTTATTAAAACTATCACTTATTTGACATTCAGTTCCTGTGATCACAGAGCTGTTCCCGTGTCTGACCATCGCTACGATAGCGACGCCTAAAAAGCCTTTATAGGCATAGACTAGGAATAGACCGAGTGATGTGAGAAATACAAACACATGTCGCGCCGGTATGCAAGTGAAGCATAGTTTACCACTTCTTTCAACATTCATACTAACATTCAATGATTAAGTTTTTCAAACATTTTAACTGTTATTGAAATAAATTGAAAAATACTTTGATATGAATTAATGAGTGAAGAATTTGACGTATAATAAGGTTTTACGACATTTTTATTGTCAATACAAAAACAAAATAAATTTAAATGACCAAGATTAGATATAATTGAATATAAAGATTATACCATTATTTTCATTTACTTTATCACAGTTTTCTTACACTTCTTTGATTTTACCCCAGGGTTGCACCTCTGAAGTGCTGAATAGTAAATAAATAATTTGAGTGAAGCCAATAATGCCGGAACAGGTGTACCAAACAAAAGACCAGTTCCTAAGGGTTTGCTATTAAATAAATATAAATTAATAAAATGTTATTTTACTTCACATCAAATAATTTATACTCCGTTTTCATAGTAAGTCGAGGCAACAGTCGTGGACACAAACCCGGGTATGTTTCCAAACGCTTGACCGAAGCCAATGACAACACCGGCAAAATCTGGAGCTATATCTACATAACTGGCCAAAAATCCCGAATAGCATATACCGAGTAAACCCATTCCCAGAGTAAAGAAGACGATATTTAAAGTTGTGTTACATTTGGAGACAACGACTGCAACCAAACAAATAGCGATTCCGAAGAAAGCTTTGAATAATGTTTTCAATTATTAATAAATGAAAAATGATTTTTGAAACTCAAATACCGATTGAATTATTAATCTTTCGTAAGAATGTTATCGAAACTCCCATTCCTCTGATTAAGTCAGTTATATAAGAGACAACACATGAGGTTATGGCCACAGCTATGTAGGGAAGACATGCCATATAACTACTCTATTAAAAGTAAACTAAAACGATGTATCAGGTATTCAATATTGGCATTAAAGTGTAAACTAACCATGCTTAACTCCATGTGTAACACATCGGTGTAATAAGTGGGCAAAAGTGTAAGTATTGTGAGATAACACCAATTGTATCCAAAATGACTTAACAAAAGGACATAGAATCGATGGGAAGTTAACATTGGTATCCACGGAATGGACTGTTTCTGTAATAGAATTAATGTAAAGTTTGTCTATAATTAATGAATATTACCTTGGACAAAGTTGCTCTTTCATTTCCCTGTCCTTCTATAATAAATTCAAATTCACTCTTAGCTATAAAGGGATGACTTTCTGGAGAATCATAAACAAAAAACGCCCAAAATATAAACCAAACAAAACACGCCAACCCTAGTATATAGAAGATGGACGGCCAACCACCCAGGAAAGTCAGATCACTTAAATACCCAGTGAGAGGAATGGCGATAACAGAGCCGATAGCAGCGCCGGCAAAGTTGATAGAAACGGCTCGACTTCTCTCCATTATAGGCATCCATTTGGCAACCATTGAATTCATGCAAGGTGTAACAAATCCCATCACCAGTCCCTCTCCCATTCTTAGTATAAAGAAAGCTGCAAAATGCCAGCGCGCGGCTATCGGTCCCAAACACGACAATATACCTGCTATTAAAATCCCGGACCCAAACATCCACTTAGCGCTCAAATATTCCGTCAAAATTCCGGACGGAATTTGAGTCAAAAAGTATCCATAAAAGAAAGCCTCCAAAACAATGGCCTGTTGTGAGGCAGTCCATCTCAGTTCACCCGTGCCTTCACTTTCTTCTTCACTATACCCTTCACTCATAGGGCACTCATAACCAATAGATTTTGATGAGTTTCCTGAACTAACCATCGCTACGATAGAGACGCTTAAAAAGCTTTTGAATGCAAACACAAGACAGAGTCCTATGGATGACAACAACACAAATATATATCGCGCGGGTATACAAGTGAAACACAACTTTCCATTAGATCTCTCACTTGTTTTCGTAAAAAACATTTTTTAATTAAACTCTCATTGAGTTTACAAACGAATGAATGAATTGAAACCAAAGTCTGAAGAAAATATTTTCGATGAAAATATAATAATCATCGTTTGATTGCAATATTGACTTCACTTTAACTGGCTAAAATCAGCTTGTTCAATTGCGTACATTGATTACAGTGAAAGTTGAGAAACGTTTCGCTAAATATAACCAAAATTTTGATAAACAATAAACAATAAAATGAATTTAATGTAAAATTATTTTAATTGATTTTGAAGTCCAGTAGTTGTGATAAAAATAGATTAACAAAAGTTACTTAAAATTTTTGAAGTAATAACAAAACAAGAAATAATTTTTGACAATAAATGTCACATCACTTATAAAAATGAGTTGATTCTAGTCAATTGAAAAATTTATTCAAAATGGCCATGTTATTAATTTTTGATATCACATGTATTTAATATTATATCAAGTTTAAGAGAAAACAAGTGTTTATTGTTTGAAATCTTTTGTTATTCACCTTCTTTTGGTTGAGCCCAGGGTTGTCTCTCCGATGAACCAAATAATATGTAAACAATTAATGTAATAAAATAAATGCCGGAACAGGTGTACCAAACATATGACCAGTTCTGAAGGCTTTGCTATAAATATATTGAATTAAATTTATATTTAAATTTCAAAAAAGGGGTGAAAAATGTTAAAAATACTTCAAATTACTATAAAATCGCTTAAATTATTTGTTACCCCTTTTGAATAGTAATCGGAGGCGACTGTCGGTGCGCAAAACCCCGGGATATTTCCGAATGCATTTGCAAACCCCATAATAATGCCAACAAATTGTGGTGCTATATCAACAAAGTTAGTAAGGTAACCTGAATAGTTAAAACCATTAAATGCCATTCCAAGTGTGAAAAATATAACATTCAATGTTGTATCACATTTTGACAAAACTACTGCTATTAAACAAATCCCGGGTCCTATGAAGGCTTGAAAATTACATTTTAAAAACAAATACACAAATAATACTATTGTTTTCAAATCACTTACCGATAGAAGTGTTAACTTTCCTCAAAACAGTTATAGATATTCCTCTTTCTCTCAGTTTGTCTGTTATATATGAGGCGATACATGACATGACTGACAGTGCGATGTATGGCAGACAAGACATAATACCGTTCTGTGAATTGGGATTAAGATATTATATGTCCTTAAAAGTAGTTATTTCTTACAATAGTTAGACTCATATGTAATATATTTGTGTAATAAGTGGGCAAAAGTGTAAGTATTGTGAGATAACCCCAGTTCTGACCGAAATGTGTGATAAATAGAGTGTATACTTGATATGAAGTGAATATTGACTTCCAGGGGGTCTTCCGCTCCTGAAATATGTTTTCATTAAAAAAATATATAATACATAAAAATAATACTAAACTAAAGAACTGATGTCATTGTCATCTCCCTGTCCTTCAATGATAAAGTCATACTCACTCTGTGTTATAAAGGGATGACTTTTTGGTGAATCATAAACAAAAAATGACCAAAAGATAAACCAAACACAACTGAAAATACCTAATAAATAAAAGATTGAGGGCCAACCGCCCAGGAATGGCAGATCACATAAATACCCGGTTAATAAAATAGAAACAAAACATCCCATATCAGCTCCAACTAATATAAAGCCAATTGCTCTGGTTCTCTCCAACTTAGGCATCCATTTGGCAACTAATGTGTTCATACAAGGTAAAATAGTTCCCAACACCAATCCCTGTCCTACTCTTGTACAAAGATAGGCCACAAAATGCCAGTGCGCTGCTATGGGCCCCAGAAATGAAAGTATTGCTGAAATGAAGAGACTAAACCCTATTATCCATTTGGCGCTCAACCTCTTCGCCAAAAGTCCGGCCGGTATTTGGGTTATTATATATCCATAAAAATAAGCACTCAATACAAGTGCCTGTTGTGAAGCACTCCAATCGAGTCCATCCAATCCTCTGTTATTTATTTGTTGAGTCAATCCTTCACTGAATGGACACTCATTTCCTGTGGTTTCCGTAGTATTACTCTGACTGACCATCGCTACGATGGCTACACTTAAAAACGCTTTATAGCAATAAGTTATGAAAAAAGCACACGAAGTCAGTCCGACGAACACATATCGCACCGGTATGTAAGTGAGACAACTGTTTATTGCAGTTCTTTCACTCATTTTCATAAAAACATTAGAAATAATTAAATATTACTTTTGTTTGAATATATTTTTATAATATTATAATATAAGAAATCATTTATTGAATCTCTTTGTAGAAATTGAATGACTCGGGACTCTAGGGTCTGGAGATATCATTCAACAAAATGACATTGCTTAAATTAATTTGATTACATACAGTAATAATATAATTTATTTTCAATTGATTTACAGATAATTGTATTATTGATTGTATTATTGATTGCATTCTTCCTAAAAGTGGTTCAAATCTCTGAATATGAATAATATTGAGACAAAGGATTAAATACAATCAAAATATTACCAAGCATCAATTAAATCAAAATAAGTTCAGATAAAATATGACAATGATTTTAAAACCACAATTACTGAACTTACTGTACACTATCCTGCCAGTATTATGAACATAATATAATTTCATGATTTGTTCATAAAACCGGAATGTTCATTAAACCGGCTTAATACATAAAAATGACAATAGAGGGAGTAACTCATTATTTTTTTATAAACTTTTAAAATATTATATCATTTATCTAGTTTTATATTTATCTTGATTAAAGCAAACTAAATTTCTTGTACTTAATAACTACAGTATATTATTGATGTCATGAACTACCAGTTTGTCAATTATATAGTTTATAAATGTCTCAAAATTAACTCTTAAAACAATATTATCAATTAAATCTTTTACATTAAATTAAAGTTTAAATATTCTATAAAAATCTAAATAATAATATTGAATTTCTAGGTCTCTTTCGTCTAATATATCTAAATGTTAAAACAATTTTATAAAAATAATTTAAGACAAATTAATAATTAATATATTCTTTACATCAAATTTTAATCAAAACAATCTAATTATCTAATTAATAAAAACAATAAACTATTTAAAAGTTTTCCAAATAATTTATATGATTGGTATATATAAAATAAATTTCATTAATCTTAGATGGAAATTTAATAAATAAGAATTTTATTTTAAGATTAATTATATTTTATATATTAAGTAAATATTTCATATGAAACAAATTCATTTTGGTTTGTGATCGATGATTAGTCCGTTTATAACATAGGTGTTCATAAGAGAGAAAATATACTGTAATTTTCATTTTTCCTAAAATTTAGTTATAAATAAAAAACTGATCAAGATAAATCACTCTTTCTAGCATAGCTAATTTTGGTTAGATTTAATTTATATAAACATAAGTAATATTTTTCACCACTGTTTGAATTTCTTTTGTTCATAAAAACGGATCAGTATTAACATAGAAATGTATTACAGATTGTTTGAAAAAGTGTTCATAAAAAGGGATTGTTCATAAAAGTGGAGTTCATAATACCGGACCATTTTTAACATTAGTTTATATACAAAA